>JAJOOS010001881.1:0-31919 GCA_029582725.1 Solanum chiquidenum
ATAAAGATCAAGAAAAAAATACAAAAAACCCCACAAAAAAATTTAGACCTGCACCAATGACTTTTTAATATCGAAACGAAAATAAGATCAAAATTTTACTTTTTTTCATAACTGTCTGAAAAAATCAAAAATTATATTTTGTTTTCTTCGTAAATTTCCGAAAAATGTAATAATCAAGAAAGAAAGTACAAAAAACACCTCAAATTTTTTTTGACTTGCACCAATCACTCTAGAATATAGAAACAAAAATAAGATCACAATTTTACTTCTTTTTGTAACTATCAGGAAAAAATCAATAAATTAATATTATTTATTCTTTGTAAATTTCCAAAAAATTTAAATATAGAGAACAAAATACAAATAACACCTCAAATAAATTTCGACTTGCACCAATGACTTTAGAATATCCAAACGAAAATAAGATCAAAATTTTACTTATTTTCGTAACAGTCCAAAAATAATCAAAAAATTTAAATATTTTTCTTCGTAAATGTCCGAAAAATATAAAAATCAAGAAAAAAATACAAAAAACACCTCAAAAAAAATTCAACTTGCACCAATGACTTTCGAATATCAAAACGAAGATAAGATCAAAATTTTACTTCTTTTTGTAACTGTCCGAAAAGATCAAAAAAAATATTTTTTTCTTCGTAAATGTCTGAAAAATATAAAAATTTCAAGAAAAATATAGAAAAAACACCTCAAAAAATTTCAATTTGCAACAATGACTTTAGAATATCGATATGAAATAAAATCAAAATTTAACTTATTTTCATAATTGTTCGAAAAAAAATCAAAAAAAATATTTTTATCTTCGTAAATGTCCGAAAAATATAAAAATATATAAAAGACACCTAAAAAAAAATTGATTTGCACCAATGACTTTAGAATATCGAAACGAAAATAAGATTAAAATTTTAGTTCTTTTTATAAAAAAATAAAATAAAAATTCTACGTAAATGTCTAAAAATTGTAAAAATTAAGAAAAAATAAAAAAAATACCTCAAAGATTTTTTGACTTACACCAATGACTTCAGAATATTTAACAAAATTAACATCAAAATTTTACTTCTTTTCGTAATTGTCCGAAAAATAAATTTTTTATTTTTTTCTTCGAAAATGTTCGAAAATATAAAAGGCAAAAAAAAAGTATAATAAACACCTCAAAAAAGTTTCGAGTTGCACCAATGACTTTAGAATATCGAAACGAAAGTAAGATCAAAATTGTACTTCTTTTCGTAACAAGCCAAAAAATATAAAAATCAAGAAAAAATACAAAAAGTACCTCAAAAAAATTTGACTTTCACCAATGACTTTAGAATATTGAAATGAAAATAAGTTCAAATTTTAATTTTTTTCATAACTGTCCGAAAAAAATAAAAAAAATTGTCTTTCTTCGTCTATGTCTTAAAAATATGAAAATCAAGAAAAACTTACAAAAAACACATCAAAACAATTTCGACTTGTACCAATGACTTTTGACTTTCGTAATTGTCCAAAAAAAATATTTTTCTTCGTAAATGTCCAAAAAATATAAAAATCAAGGCAATAATTCAAAAAACCCCTTAAATTTTTTTAACTTGCACGAATACCTTTGATATATCGAATAGAAAATGATATCAAAATTTTATTTTTTTTCGTAATTGTGCAAAAGAATTATTTTTTTCTTTGTAAATGTGTAAAAAATATAAAAATCAAGAAAAAATACGAAAAACACCTAAAAAAAAATTGACTTGCACAAATGACTTTAAAATATCAAAACGAAAATATGATCAAAATTTTACTTCTTTTCATTACGATCTGAAAAACATCACAAATTTTATTTTTTTTCTTCGTAAATGTATGATAAATATACAAATCAAGAAAAAAAATACAAAAAACATCTCAAAATTTTTTTGATTGGCACCACTGACTTTAGAATATCGAAACGAAAATAAGATAATTTTTTTTACTTTTTTCGTAACAGTCCGAAAAAAATCAAAAACTTCCATTTTTCTTCGTAAATGTCCCAAAAAATATTAAAATCAAGAAAAAAAATACGAAAAATACCTCAATTTTTTTTTGACTTCCACCAATGACTTTATAATATCGAAACGAAAATAAGATCAAAATTTTACTTTTTTTGTAAATGTTGGAATAAAATCAAAAAAAGTTATTGTTTCTTCTTAAATGTCCAAAAAATATTTAAAATTAAGAAAAAACACCTCAAATTTTTTTTGATTTGCACCAATGACTTTAGAATATCGAAACGAAAATAAGATCATAATTTTAATTTTCTTGTAAATGTCCGAATAAAATCAAAAAAATTATTTTTCTTCTTAAATGTCCAAAAATATTAAAATTAAGAAAAAATGTCTCAAAAACATTTCAACGTGCACCAATGACTTCAGAATATCGAACCAAAAATAAATTTATATTTTTCTTTATAAATGTCCGAAAAATATAAATATCAAGAGAAATACAAAAAATACCTCAAAAAAAATTTCTTCTTCCACCAATGAATTTAGAATATTGAAACTAAAATAACATAAATTTTACATTTTTTCGTAACTGTCCTAAATAAATAATAATAAAAATTCTTTGTAAATGTCCGAAAAATATAAAAATAAATAAAATATATAAAAAAACACCTCAAAAATTCTTCGCCTTGCACCGATGACTTTAGGATATCGAAACGAAAATATGATCGAAATTTTACTTTTTTTCGTAATTGTCTGAAAAAAATAAAAGAAAAATTATTTTCTTCGTAAATGTCCAAGAAATATAAATATTAAGAAAAAATACAAAAGACACCTCAAATAATTCGATTTGTACCAATGACTTAAAAACATCGAAACGAAAATACGATAAAAATTTTACTTCTTTTCGTAACTGACCGAAAATAATTAAGCTTTTTTCGTAAATGTGCGTAAAATATAAAAGTCAAGAAAAAAATTACCAAAAAGAACTCAATTTGTTTTTGAATTGCACCAATGAATTTAGAATATGGAAACGAAAATACGATAAAAATTTATTTCTTTTCGTAACTGTCCGAAAAAAAATTAAAAAATTATTGTTTTTCTTCGTAAATGTCCGAAAAATATAAAAATCAAGAAAAAAATACAAAAAACCCCTCAAATTTTTTTTGACTTGTACAATGACTTTAGAATATCGAAAAGAAAAAATTATCAACATTTTACTTGTTTTTGTAATTGTCCAAAAAAACAAAAAATTATTTTATTTCTTCATAAATGTCTAAAAAATATAAAAATTAAGGAGAATTACAAAAAATACCTTACAAAAAATTCAACTTGTACAATGACTTTAGAATATCGAAATGAAAATTAGATCAAAAATTTACTTTTTTCGTAATTGTCCGAAAAAAATCAAAAAAAAATATTTTTCTTCGTAAATGTCTGTAAAATAGAAAAATTTATATCTCAAATTGTACCGTTCATGCTGAAATATAGAAATGAACAACTCAACTCAAGGATCTCAATAACAATATAGAAAACTTAATATTCAGAATTTAAGAACTTAGAACTCAATGATACTACTCATCTCAAGAATACTCAATTCATATGGTTCATGCTGAAATATAAACATGAACGAATCAACTCAAGAATTTCAATGCATAACATTAACAATTCAAAAATTAGGAATAGAATTTTAAAAAAAAAATCAGGAACACAAGAACTCAAAATCAACTTATCTCAAGAATACTCAAATCAAGGGATAGAATCCTAGATTACTCTTTTACTGATTTGAAAGTAGATGTAGGGCGTGAGGACGAACTAGTCCAACACTATGATAGTCTTATATACGTGAAAGAATCAAAAAATATATTTTTCTTCGTAAATGTCCGAAAAATATTAAAGTCAAGAAAAAAAAAATATAAAAAACACCTCAAAAAAGTTTCGACTTGCATCAATGACTTTAAAATGACGAAACAAAAATATGATCAAAATTTTACTTCTTTCTCGTAACAGTCGGGAAAAAAATCAAAATTTTATTTTTTTCTTCGTAAATGTCCGAAAAATATAAAAATCAAGAAATAATACAAAAAACACCTCCAAAAATTTCTACTAGCACCAATGACTTTAGAATATCGAAACGAAAAAAGAAAAGTTTTTTACTTCATCTCGTAACTCTCAGAAAGAAAATCAAAAAAATGATTTTTATTCATAAATATCCGGAAAATATAAAGATCAAGAATTTTTTTTTACAAAAACGCCTCAAAAAAAATTGGATTCGCACCAATGACTTTAGAATATCGAAACGAAAATAAGATCAAAATTTTACTTTTTTCATAGTTGTCCCAAAAAAATCAAAAGTTATATCTTTATGCTTTGTAAATGTCCAAACAATATATGACTCAAGAAATTTTTTTACAAAAAACACCTCAAAAAAATTTCGACACTAACCAATCACTTTAGAGTATTGAAACAAAAATAAGATTCAAAACTTCACATCTTTTTGTAACAGTCCGAAAAAAATCAAAAAAATCATTTTATTCTTTGTAAATGTCCGAAAAATATGAAAAATAGAGAACAAAATAGAAAAATACCTCAAAATAATTTCAACTTGCATCAATGACTTTAGAATATGGAAACCAAAATAATATTACAATTCTACTTATTTTCCTAACTGTCCGACAAAAATAAAAAAAAATAATTTTTTTCTACGTAAATGTCTAAAAAATATAAAAATAAAGAAAAAAAAAATACAAAAAACACCTCAAACAAAATTCGACTTGTACCAATGACTTTAGAATATCGAAACAAAAATAAGATCAAAATTTTACTTCTTTTCGTAATTGTCCGAAAAAATCAAAAACATTATTTTTTTTTCCGTAAAAGTACAAAAAATATATAAAAAAAAACAAAAAATACCTCAAAAGAATAACGAATTTCACCAATGAGGCAATGACCTAAGAATATCGAAATTGAAAATAAGTTCAAAATTTTACTTCTTTAAAAACTGTATGAAAAAAATCAAATAAATTTAATTTTCTCTTCGTAAATGTTCACAAAATATAAGATTCAAGAAAATATATACAAAAAACATGTCAAAAAAATTTCGACTTGCACCAATGTCCTTAGAATATCGAAACTAAAGTAAGATAAATTTTTTAATTGTTTTCGTTACTGTCCGAATAAAATCAAAAATTGTATTTTTCTCTTAGTATGTCTCAAAATAATCATAAATTTAACTATTTTATTCGTAAATGTCCAAAAAATATATAAACCAAGAGAGAGAAAAAAAATACAAAAAACACCTCAATTTTTTTTTACTTGCACCAATGACCTGAGAATATTGAAACGAAAATAAGATCAAAATTTTACTTCTTTTCGTAACTATCCAAAAAAATAATTTTTCCTCTACGTAAATGTCCGGAAAAAAATAATCAAGAAGAAAATACAAAAAAAACTCAAAAAGATTTCGACTTGCACCAATGACCTTAGAATATTGAAGCGAAATAAGATCAAAATTTTACTTCTTTTCTTAATTATACGAATAAAATCAAACGTTTTATTTTTTTGTTCGTAATTTTCCTAAAAATATAAAAATCAAGGAAAAATACAAAAATCATCTCAAATTTTTTTTGACTTGCAGCAATGACCTTAGAATATAGGAACGAAAATAAGATCAAAATTTACTTATTTTCGTAACTATCCAAAAAAAATCAAAAATTTATTTTCAATCCGTAAATGTCCTAAAAATATAAAAATCAAGAATTTGTTTTTACAAAAAACACCTCAGAAAAATGTTTACTTGCACCAATTACCTTAGAATATCGAAGAGAAATAAGATCAAAATTTTACTTCTTTTCTTAATTATACGAAAAAAATCAAACGTTTTATTTTTCTGTTCGTAATTTTCTGAAAAATATAAAAATCAAGAAAAATACAAAAAATAATCAAAAAATTTATTTTTTAAATTCGTAAATGTCCTAAAAATATGAAAATAAAGAAAAAAAAAACAAAAATCACCTCAGAAAAATGTTTATTTGCACCAATTACCTTGGAATATCGAAACGAAAATAAGATCAAAATTTTACTTCTTTTCGTAACTATCCAAAAAAAATCAAAAAATTTAATTTTCTCTTTGTAGATATCCTAAAAATATAAAAATTAAGAAAAAAAATATACAAAAAACACAACTTTTAAATATTTTTGGTACCGGTTCGAAAAAATAAAAATTGTATTTTTCTCTTCGTAAATGTCCAAAAATATAAAAATAAAGAAAAGAATACAAAAAACACCTCAATTTTTTTTGACTTACACTAATGACCTTAGAATATTGAAACGAAAATAAGATCAAAATTTTACTTCTTTTCATAACAGTTCAAAAAAATAATTTTTTTCCCTCTATGTAACTGTCCGAAAAATATTAAAATCAAGAAAAAAAATATGAAAACCTCAAAAACAATTCGACTTGCACCAATGACCTTAGAATATCAAAATGAATAAGATCAAAATTTTACTTCTTTTCGTAACTATCCGAAAAAATCAAAACTTTTATTTTTCTCTTCGTAAATTTCCGAAAAATATAAAAATAAAGAAGAAAAAAATCTGACTTGCACCAATAACCTTAGAATATCAAGATGAACATAAGATTAAAATTTTACTTCTTTACGTAACTGTCCGGAAAAAAAATCAAAAATATAAAAAAAATATCGTAAATGTCTAAAAAATATTTAAATCAAGAAAACAAATTTCTAAAAACTCTTCAATTTTTTTGTCTTGCAACAATAACATTAGAATATCGAAATGAAAATAAGATCAAAATTTTAGTTATTTTCGTAACTGTCTGAAAAAAATCAAGAAAACTATTTTTCTTCGTAGATGTCTAAAAAATATAAATTCAAGAAAAAAAAAATACAAAAAACCCCTTAAAAAATTTCCTACTTGCAATAATTACCTTAGAATTTCGAAACTAAATTAAAATAATTTTTTTTACTTCTTTTAGTAACTGTTTGAAAAAAATCAAAAAATTTATTTTTCTCTTTGTATATATCCGTAAAATATAAAAATAAAGAAACAATAAAAAAAATACCCCAATTTTTTTTTGAATTTGCACCAATGACCTTAGAATATCAAAATGAAAATAAGATTAAAATTTTACTTCTTTTTGTAACTATCCGAAAAAAACAAAAATTGTACTTTTGTCTTGGAAAATGTCCGAAAAAATATAAAAAAAAGAAAAATTGTAAAAAACACCTAAAAAAATGTCAACTTTTACCAATGACCTCAGAATATTGAAACGAAAATAGGATCAAAATTTTACTTCTTTTCGTAACTATTTGAAAAAATTAAATAGTTCATTTTTCTCTTCGTAATATAAAAATCAATAAAAAAAAATACAAAAACACCTCAATTTTTTTTTGACTTGCATCAATGATCTTAGAATAACGAAACTAAAATAAGATCAAAATTTTACTACTTTTTGTAATTGTCCGAAAGAAATAAAAAATTATATTTTTCTCTTCATAAATGTCCAAAAAATATAAAAATCAAGAAAAAAATAATACTAAAAGTACTTCAAAAAAATTTCGACTTGGACCAATGACATTAAAATATCGAAAGGAAAATAAGATCAAAATTTTACTTCTTTTCGTATCTACTCCAAAAAAATATATATTATTTTCTCTTCGTAAATGTCCAAAAAATACATAGAAATCAGGAAAAAGAAATACTAAACACACTTCAACAAAAATTCGACTTGCACCAACAACCTTAGAATATCGAAACTAATATAAGATCAAAATTTTACTTTTTTTCGTAACTATCCGAATAAAGTCAAAAAAAATATTTTTCTTCGTAAGTATTCAAAATATATAAAAATAAGAAAAAAAATACAAAAGACACCTCAAAAAAATTTCAACTAGAACAAATGAGTTGAGTATATCAAAACGACAATAAGATCAAAATATTACTTCTTTTCATAACTGTCCGAAAAAAATCAAAATTTTAATTTTTCTTCATAAATGTCCGAATAATATAGAACCAAGAAAAATACAAAAAATAGTTAAAAAAAAAATTTGACTTGCACCAATGACTTTAGAATATCAAAACGAAAATAAGATCAAAATTTTACTTCTTTACGTAACTGTTTGAAAAAATTCAAAAAAATTATTTTTCTTCATAAATGTTCGAAAAATATAAAAACCAAGAAAAAATACAAAAAACAACTCAATTTGTTTTGACCTGCACCAATGACTTTAGAATATCGAAATGAAAATAAGATCAAAATTTAACTTCTTTTCGTAACTATCCGAAAATAATCAAAAAAATAAAAAATACGTAAATGTGCGAAAAATATAAAAATCAAGAAAAAAATACAAAAAAAACCTCAAAAAAGTTTTGACTTGCACCAATGACTTTAGAATATCGAAATGAAAATAAGATCAAAAGTTTACTTCTTTTCGTAACTGTCCGAAAAAATTCAAAAAAAATATATTTTTCTTCGTAAATGTCTGAAAAATATAAAAATCAAGAAAAAAAATAATACTAAAAACCCCTCAATTATTTTTTGACTTGTACCAATGACTTTAGAATATTGAAACGAAAAAATGATCAAAATTTTACTTCTTTTTGTAATTGTCCACAAAAAACAAAAAAATATTTTATTTCTTCGTAAATGTCCAAAAAATATAAAAATCAAGAAGAAATACAAAAAACACCTCAAAATTTTTTCGACTTGCACCAATAACTTTAGAATATCGAAACAAAAATAAGATCAAAATTTTAATTTATTCGTAATTGTCCGAAAAGAATCAAACAATTTATTTTTCTTCGTAAATGTCAGTAAAATATAAAAATCAAGAAAATTTTATAACTCAAATTGTAGAGTTCATGTTGAAATATATACATGAACAAATCAACTGAAGGATCTCAATAACAATATAGAAAACTCAATACTCAGAATTCAAGAATTTAGAACTCAATGATACTACTCATCTCAAGAATACTCAATTCATAGGGTTCATGCTGAAATATAGACATGAACGAATCAACTCAAGAATCTCAATGCATAACATATAACAATTCAAAAATTAGGAATACAATTTCAAAAAAAGAATCACGAACACAAGAACTTAAAATCAACTTATCTCAAGAATACTCAAATCTAGGTATAGAATCCTAGATGACTCTTTTACTGATTTGAAAGTAGATGTAGGGCGTGAAGACAAACTAGTCCAACACTATGATAGCCTTATATACGTGAAAGAACAAGGTTCTTGAGAAATTTTGAAGAATCTTGAAATAGAACTTGGTTAGAAGCACTCCAAATTTTACTTCTTTTCGTAACTGTTCGAAAAAAATCAAAAACTTTATATTTCTTCGTAAATGTCTAAAAAATATAAAAATCAAGAAAAAAAAATATAAAAAACACCTCAAAAAAGCTTCGACTTGCACCAATGACTTTAAAATAACGAAACGAAAATAAGATCAAAATTTTATTTCTTCTCGTAACAGTCCAAAAAAAATCAAAATTTTACTTTTTTCTTCGTAAATGACTGAACAATATAAAAATAAAAATAATAAAAAAAACACCTCCAAAAAATTCTACTTGCACCAATGACTTTCGAATAAAAATTTACTTCTTCTCGTAACTATCCGAAAAAAACCAATTTTTTAATATTTTTCTTCGAAAATGTCCGAAAAATATAAAAATAGAGAAAATAATATAAAAAGCACCTCAATTTTTTTTTAATTGCACAATTGACTTTAGAATATCGAAACGAAAATAAGATCAAAATTTGACTTCTTTTCGTAACTGTCCGAAAAAAATCAATTTTTATTTTTTTGTAAATGTGCAAAAAATGTACAAAATACAAAAGCTCCTAAATTTTTGTTTGACTTGCACCATAGACTTTAGAACATCAAAACGAAAATAAGTTCAAAATTTTACTTCTTCTCGTAATTGTCCGAAAAATAAAAAAATTATTTTTTTCTTCTTAAATGTATGAAAAATATAAAAATAGAGGAAAATATAAAAAAGACCTCAAAATAATTTCGAGTTGCACCAATGACTTTAGAATATCAAAACAAAAATAAGATCAAAATTTTACTTCTTTTCGTAACTGTATGAAAAAAATTAATAATATTATTTATTTCTTCGTAATTGTTCGAAAAATATAAAAATCAAGAGAAAAAAAAATATAAAAACACCTCAATTTTTTTTTGACTTGCACCAATGACTTTAAAATATCGAAACGAAAATAAGATCAAAATTTTACTGCTTTTCGTAACTGTAAGAAAAAAATCAAAAAAAATATTTTTATTCGGATCAAGAAAAAATTGTACAAAAAACACCTTAATAAAATTTAGACTTGCACCAATGACTTTAGAATATCGAAACGAAAATAAGATCAAAATTTTACTTTTTTCCTAATTGTCCCAAAAATATCAAAAGTTAAATCTTTTTTCTTCGTAAATGTACAAGAATTATAAGAATCAATAAAAAAAATACAAAAAACACCTCAAAAAAATTTCAACACTCACCAATCACTTTAGAATATCGAAACAAAAGTAAGATCAAAACTTTACATCTTTTTGTAATAGTTCAAAAAAAAGAAAAAAATGTTTTTTTTCTTTGTAAATGTCCAAAAAATATGAAAAATAGAGAAAAAAAATACAAAATACACCTCAAAATAATTTGAAATTTCACCAATGACTTTAGAATATGAAAATGAAAATAAGATCAAAATTTTACTTATTTTCGTAACTGTTAAAAAAAATTTATTTTTTTATTTTTTTCTACGTAAATGTTTGACAAATATAAAAATCAAGAAGAAAAATACAAAAAGCACCTCAAGAATGTTTCAACTTGCACCAATGACTTTAGAATATCGAAAAAAAAATAAGATCAAAATTTTACATCTTTTCGTAACTGTTCGAAAAAAATAAATAAAATTCTTTTTTTCCTCGTAAATGTCTGAAAAACATAAAAAAATCAAGAAAATATATATATAAAACACCTCAAAAAATTTCGATCTACACTAATGACTTTAGAATATCGATACGAAAATAAGATAAAAATTTACTTATTGTCGTAACTGTCGGAATATTTTTTTTCTTCGTAAATGTCTGAAAAATATAAAAATCCAGAAAAAATATAAAAGACACCACAAAAAAAATTCTACTTGCACCAATGACTTTAGAATATCGAAAAGAAAATAAGGTCAAAATTTTACTTCTTCGAAAATGTCCAAAAAATACAAAAATCAAGAAAAAAAATACAAGAAAAACCTCAAAAAGTTTTTGACTTGCACCAATGACTTTAGCATATCGTAACGAAAATAAGATTAAAATTTTACTTCTTTTAATAACTTTCGAAAAAATCAGATTTTTTTTTCTTTGTTAATGTCCAAAAAATATAAAAATCAATAGAAAAAAAATACAAAAAATACCTCAAAAAAAGTTTTGACATGCACCAATGACATTAGAATATCGAAACGAAAATAAGATCAAAATTTTACTTCTTTTCGTAACTGTTTGAAAAATATAAAAATCAAGAAAAAAATATAAAAACACCTCAAAAAAAATTCGACTTGCACCAATAACTTTGGAATATTGAAACGAAAATGAGATCAAAATTTTGGTTTTTTTTGTAACTGTCCGAAAAAAATAATAAATTTTTTTTTCTTCATAAATGTCTGAAAAATATAAAATCAAGAAAAAATTACAAAAGACACATTAAATTTTTTTCGACTTGCACCAATGACTTCAGAATATCGAAACGAAAATGAGATCAAAATTTCAATTATTTTCTTAACTGTCCGAAAAAAATCAAAAATGATATTTTTCTTCGTAAATGTCTGAAAAATATAAAAATCAAAACTGATCATTGTCGTCTCCTTCTATACATATATTTTGTGGCTCGTCTTTTGTACTTGAGACAGGTCCTTTGTACTTGCGTATATTTATGTATTCTTTTGGCTTGCCTTATTCCTTTTTGTTGTTATTGTTTCTGCCACTTGGTTTCTGCCCTTTTACCTACTACTAGTTGTTCTGGATTTTGGGTTGTCTTACCTACTAGTGGGATATAGTAGGTGCCATCACTCTCGAGGAATCAGGTCGTGACAAGTTGGTATCAGAGCCTCAGGTTCACCGGTCTCACTTGTACAGAGCTAATGTCGAGTAGAGTCTTGCGGATCGGTGCAGAGACTTTCGTGACTTATCTTCGGGAGGCTACATGATGTCGTTTGGAAGATTCCTTGTTTTGTATCATTTTCGTGCATCGTATGTCAAAATTGGTTTCATGGAATCTCATTTGTTTCACTCTTATTCTTATGTGTCTGTTTATTGTGCTCCGTGATTGAGTATGAACCCTGAGCCCTTGGCAGTGCCGTTACGCGTCTCAACTCCGGTAGGAGATTCTTTAGTAGTGGATCAGGTGTGTAGATCTTGTGTGGTCACTCTACAGGGGCAGCATACCCAGACGAACCTCATTATGCGGTTTTGGATTGTTATGCCAAGACCGTTACCTTAGCCATGCCTGACATACCCCTGGTGGTATGGCATGGGTCTTTTAGTCGCACACCGGTTGGTATTATCTCTTATGTTCGAGCCCGGAGGTTAGTAGCTGGGGGATGCTTAGCCTATTTGGCTTATGTTCGTGATGTATCTAGCGAGTCCCCCTCCGTTGGCTCAATTCCAGTGGTTTGTGAGTTTCTAGACATATTACCTGCTGACTTGCCTGGCCTACCCCCGGAGAGAGATAACGACTTTGCTATAGACTTGGAGCCAGGCACTAAGACCATTTCTATCGCGCCCTATCAGATGGTCCCCACAAAGCTTCAGGAGCTCAGTATTCAGCTTTCAGGGTCTCCTGGATCAGGGATTTATTCGGCCTAGTGTATCTCCTAGGGGTTCCCTCGTTCTGTTTGTTAAGAAGAAGGATGGGTCTATGAGGATGTGCTTCGATTACAGGCAGCTAAACAAGGTGATGGTGAAGAACCGTTACCCCTTGCCTCCCATTGACGACTTGTTTGATCAACTCCAGGGCGCTGTTGTGTTTTCTAAGATCGACTTGAGGTTCGGGTACTATCAACTGAGGATTAGGACAACGAATATCCCTATTACCATATTTAGGACTCATTATGGCCATTATGAGTTCCTAGTGATGTCATTTGGGATGACTAATGCCCCTGCTGCCTTTATGGATTTTATGAACCGTGTATTCAGGCCCTATTTGGACTCCTTCCTTATAGTTTTCATCGATGATATTCTTGTATATTCACGGAGCAGAGAGGAGCATGCACAACATCTGAGGATTGTGCTCCAGACTTTGAGAGACCAACGGCTTTATGCCAAGTTCCCAAAGTGCGAGTTTTGGTTGGAGTCTGTGACATTTCTGGGGTAGGTACTCTCCAAGGATGGCATTATGGTGGATCCGACAAAGATTGAGGCCATTCGTGGTTGGGCTAAGCCCACTTCTTTGACTGAGGTTAGGAGCTTCTTTGGACTGGCTGGATACTACAAGCGTTTTGTTGAGGGTTTCTCCACTATTGCTGCACCTTTGACTCAATTGACTCGCCAGGGAGTTCCTTTTGTGTGGTCTGAGGAGTGTGAGTTGAGCTTTCGAAGGCTTAAGGAGTTGCTTACTACCGCTCCTATCCTGACTCTTCTAGTTGAGGGCGAGGGCTTTACCATATATTGTGATGCTTCCGGTGTTGGTCTAGGGAGTGTTTTGATGCAGCAGGGCCGAGTTATTGCTTATGCCTCCCGACAGTTGAGAGTACACGAGCGCACCTATCCCACTCATGATCTAGAGTTGGCAGCACTAGTATTCACGCTCAAGCTTTGGAGGCACTACCTATATGGGGTTCTGTAGCGACCCTTTTGAAAGGATACTACCACTTAACCAAGAAATCTAATTAAATACTTCCGACATTTAAAAGAGATTAACTATGGCCCTATTGATTATAATTTAGTAGAGGGATTAGGTTCATAAAGAAAAAAAAGAAATAGTTAAGGATGTGCATCTGCCCATTTAAACATTTACTTGATGCCAAATTGATGTTGCACAGAATTTTAACTTATGGTGGAAAAACCCTTCCAAAATTATATAAGCCAATAACTCACGAGATTTTTATGCATATATTGTCCTCACACTGCAAAAATGATATAAAAAGACTTACCAATTTTCGAGTACCCAAATTAGGTGGTTCATGCTTCATACAACCATTCAAAATTAGTGGTAAATTTAATATATTACAAGACTTGGGTTTACACACCCTAAAATAGTAAAACATGTAGTCATACTTATTTTACAACCCATGGGGACATGAACAAATTAGCCTTCAAAATTTCATGTAAATGTACTACATATAGATCATGTACAAATCCCAATTTATGCAAACTATAGATGTCTATATGCAAATGTGATCTTCCCATACAGCTCACAAAAACCCCGTCTCCAATGGCCAGCTTCAAGTATCCCTTCGAACGTTCCCTACGATAGAAACAACTATCGCTAAGCATAAAGCTTAGTGGTGTAAAAACTATATACGTGGAGCCGCTAGATTCACCAAGTTACCTTTCAAGCAGATAACAAGAGTACAGTACAAGTTTATACCCAAACCTCGAGCTTTAGTATAGAAACAATCCAACAAAACTTCAAGAATTCAAACCGTTGCCCGACCAACGTATCAAGGTTCTCAACTTGTACACGAGTATAAATAACCTTAAAAATACAATTAAATAACTTATTTAACTTCTATTAGCTCAATAATGTTGAAGTAAAATAGGATCATCATCACAAGTAAGCCTAGCATGTACAAATACAACTATGCTCCCAAAACAGTGAATATGTCCAGCCTGGTACTTCATGTCGCAACTTAGATTTGTAAAGGAAAAACGCAAAACTGGACTTTTTATCCTTCATGAAAGATGTAGGTACATCTCTAAAGGTTGCAAATAGACAAGAATCACCGCAAAATATATTTTGTACAAAAAGATATATTCAATACACTAACAGTTGATCATACAGGATTTCAATTTCCAAAATCTGGACAGAACTTGCCCTATGTTGCGTCCCATATTCCGAATCCATAACAGCTAAATTAGAGTTTTACATAAACATAAGAGTTGTAGGTATACGAATTAGATTTCGAAATCATATCTATTCACTGTAAACGAAGTTCTAGAGAACGAGATATGCATAAATTACAAAACACTATCCAGCTCAGAAACAGATTTCATCACTTACCAAAGAGAAGGGTGTGTCTCGAATTCCAGCCAAAAGGACCAAGGTTTTCTTGAAATTTTGTGAGTAATCTCGTTAGAGGAAGTTCTACCCCTCTCTTAGAGTTAATGAACCCCTAATTCCTATAGAGGAGGTGTGAAAATATATATTATCAAAGTGATGTTTATCACTTACTAGATATAGGCAAAAGTCAAAGTTGACTGCCCAAAAGTAAAAAGTTTGCTGCCCAAAAGTATACATATATTCCAATATGCATATATCTCACCTCCCTTCCAATTTATAAATAATTCCAATTAGAAAATTACATAAATACCCCAATACAATACCTTAAATTACGATTATGTTAAGCAAGTCTGCAAATATCATAAAATTTCAAGTTCCCAAAATGAGAATAAAATATTTGTAGTAATTAAGCAATGGTGTATCGACAACCGACTCTTGGTTAGTATTTAGGGGTGTAACAGGTTCACTGGGAGATTTACATCGACCACCGCAGCCTACAGTACATTATGAGTCAGAGGGTCTTAATTCTAGGAAGCGACGCTGGATTGAACTTCTGGTAGACTATGACCTCTCTATTCTCTACCATCTGGGCAAGAAGAATGTAGTAGCGGATGCCTTGAGCCGGAAGGCAGGGAGTATGGGTTGCTTGGCTTACTTGCCTACCGTGGAGAGGCCCCTGGCTTTAGACATTCATTCTCTAGCTAACATGATGATCAAATTAGATATTTAAGACTCCAGGCGAGTATTGGCCTTTATCCGGGCTCAGTCTTCACTATTTGATTGGATCCGTGCCAGACAGTATGAGGATGAGTCGTTGGCAGTCCTCAGAGACTGGGTGTTACAGGGTGATGGTGGCCAGGCTACTATAGGCTCAGATGGGGTTCTCTGGTTTGACGGTCGTTTGTGTGTTCCTAGAGTTGGGGGATCGATATAGTTGATTCTTCACGAGGCCCATGATTCCAGATACTCTATTCATTTGGGCACAACAAAGATGTATCGAGACTTGATGCAACATTACTGGTGGGATGACATGAGGAGAGATATTGCTGAGTATGTGTCCCATTGCCTTAGTTACTAGCAGGTGAAGGCCGAGCATCAGAGGCCTTGGTAGGGAGTTTCAGAGATTACCCTTTCCCGAGTGGAAATGGTAGTGTATCACCATGGACTTCGTGATGGGATTGCCTCGGACTCCCAGGGGCATTGATAATATTTGGGTCATCGTTGATCGATTGACCAAGTCCGCTCACTTCCTTCCAGTTTGATCTACATTCAATGCATAACGGTTGGCTCGTGTTTATATTCAGGAGATATTCCATCTTCATGGTGTGGAGGTGTCCATCATATCAGATCGAGGGTCTCAGTTTACATCTAGTTTCTGGAGAGCATTTTCAAGAGAGTTGGGCACCAGGGTTGATCTCAACACTGATTTCCACCCACAAACCAATGGCCAGTCGGAGCGTACTATTCAGGTCCTGGAGGACATGTTGCGGGCCTGTGTGTTGGAGTTTGGGGGTTAGTGGGATCAATTTTTGCCCTTGGCGGAGTTTGCGTACAACAACAGCTACCACTCGAGCATTCAGATGGCCCCTGTTGCTCCCCAATATACACGCAAGTGTACGTGGTCGCGCAAGTAATATAGATTCTTCAAGAAATGAGTTATTGTTCCCAAGGGACTTATGGTCAATTTATATCTAACACTTAATTCTATAAATAAAAGCAAAAGTAACCGTTTAAGAGATTGTGATGATTGTTAACTAATACTAATTAAGCACTAACTAAAAGTAACCAATTGTGAACTAGTTTAATATGACGTTTCAAGCAAGTAAGAGACAATTCCAGGGCTGCAACATATACTGAATATCATGTATCATATTATTGGCTTAAAAATAATTCTAGTTGTCAAGTTACTGATTTATAGGGTTAATTATATGATTCGGGCTATACACCTCTCGTCGCCTACTCCAGTTAGCTATCTAACTACATCGTTGAGCAGAGATTAATTGACTCACCGGAGAATATTTATATTTCATTCTATTTCGTAACCAAGCAAGGTGTTCATCTGGGCGTCACTCCTGAACACTAATCACCTCAATCTAATGGGTGGACCAAGCTCTCTATATTCTCTGGTCTATCTAACCTCTCCTCTCCCGATTTTAAGATTAGACAGTATATTTATCTTATGATGATCAAGCATAAAATACTAAAACAAGAATATAGAAGCAACTTATAATGACAACCAAGAATTAATTCAAAAAGCCTTCAATAATCAACAATTCATTCGTAGCTACAACCCCAGAATAAGGGCGTTTAGCCACTCATGCTATTAGAAAACCACAAAATACAATTTTTCATGCGATTTCTGGAAAATAGAAGAGTTAGAAGATTAAAACCTATTACAAACGTGAATCTTGCTCTTGCACACCCAATAAAAGTTGAACCCTAACAATGGAGCCCTAAGGGTCTATTTATAATAGTAGGAAAATTAGAGCCAAAGTCTATTACAATTAGGAATCCTTTTTTTAACACTTTTAAGCTTGACAAATCGGGATCCTACTGGCGTGTCGCGCCCAGACTTCACCTCTGAGGTTTCCACCTTGGCACGTTGCGCCTCTCAGAGCTTTCGGCCTTGGCGTGTCGCGCCTGAGAAAGGCCGCTGAATGTTGGCCCTTGGTGCCTCGCGCCTAGCAGTGCGTCTGGCCCTGGGGCCTTCATCCTTAGCCACTTTTCATGCTCTCTTGCATCCCTGTTCTTTAATTTGACTCCAATTTCCTTGAGAGTTCCTGAAATCTCTAATCACATGTATGAGTGCATAATCATAGCAAGTATAATAAAATCATGCTAATATACTCAAGATCATTCATTACTTCAATCAATTCATGGTCAATTATTGACAACTTAGGCATATAAATACGCCTAAGATCACCACCCCACACTTAGACTTTTGTTTGTCCTCAAACAATCTTTAGACTATCAACTCTTTTTCACAACCCTTGGACTTATCAACCCACCTTAAAATCAACCAAACATTTTTAATCATGATCTTGTAGTTCACAATGGATGCAACATTTCACAACATTTACACCAAGTTACAATACATGCGCAAAGAATGACTCTTTTAATATTTTTTCGGGTTAATGAAAACTCATACAAACGCACCAATTAGATAATCCTACACATGCCATGAATGCCGTCACTTGCTCTTGTTTAGTAAAGCCTTTCACTCAAGCAATTACAATGTCAACAAGGCCTATTTTTCAAACGATCAACTCACTCTCACAAATGAAGTTCTTACTTTTCTCAACAGACCATAAGCTTGCCAATAGTGTATTCTTACTTTCACATTATATTTCTCAAGGAATCAAGAGGACTTTCATTTGGTTGTAATGTCGGCTTAAGGTAAGGGAGATAATATTTAGGAACCATTTTAGTGACTACACTTCCCTTAATGCACATGTCATTATCTTGCCAACAATCTCCTTCATAGTTTTTCTTTCTTCCTAGTACACACTTCATGAATATTTACCCCTTTTTGTTGCTCCCTCTTTGCCCTCTATCTTATTTAGTTTTTTTTTCATGCCTTTACACTAGCCACCCTCACTCTAGATTTTAAGGTCCGAGTAAAGTACACATTATCCTTGATAGGACCAGGGCCAATGTTTCGAGCATAGTTTTGAAATAGCCACCTCAATTAAGTTGAGGTGCACATTGTCACTAAGGACCAGGGCCAAAACAAAATTTTTACTTATCCTTTTCTTTTCCACACAATGTAGCATTTCACCCTTTATTATATCAACAAACAATTTTCAACGCTTCTTCTTAACATAGTGTATTAAGGATCTTGTTAGGATCAAAAGAGCTTCGTATCAAACAAACAGATTTCGGCTTATCATGTGGCTTATCAATAAACAAGGCTAAAGGCTCAATGGGGCTTCACTAGGGATAATTTCAATGGTAGGCATACAAATAGAATCAAGAATTGTCTATTTCAAAGAAATGCCTCAATCACATTCCCTAAGTCATACACGCTACTAGTTTAACACACACAAGGCAAGTTCTAGATACCAAGTTAAGCAAGAACCAATCAATTCTCACCACACATGGCATCATGACACATATACGGACATACCAATCAACCTGCTCTTACAACTTGCATTACTGTATCATTACACAATTAAGCCCATTTATTTTATCTTATTTTGAGTCAAACTAAGAACACATGTTTGTTACAAGGTTAACATTCTATTTCACTTTTTCAATTGTGACTACCCATGACATTTGGCTAACTTTTTAGGACATAGTTTCAAAAGACCAAGGTTGGTTTCTCAATCCTACTCCTCTATGTGACTAATTTTCCCTTAAGACGGTCGTTATCCATCCATCATTGGGAACTGTCACTCCTATGACGACTGTAAGACTCAATAAAGTAGTAAACTAGTCCTAGTCGGTTCAAAGGGACAATCCTCAGTAAATGTACCAAAAACAAACGCTGAGGAACCCAAAAAAAAATTAAAAATTTAACTAAAAAATAATACTAGACTCGATAAAGCAGTAAACAACTATATACAACAGAGACACATTACCCCACCCCACACTTTAAAAATAATCACTGTCCTCAGTGCACATTTTAAAGCAAAGTATAAAGTGAGGAATACTCCCTCGGGCCTCTAGGCCTCGTCGTCACCGCCATCGAACATCATCAAGGCATTCGCCTCCTCATCATAAGCATCATCTTCCTCATCGTCCATCACCTCATCAGCAGTAGCCTCATCATCATCCAGAGGCTCCAAAAATGCGGGACCAGTCCTGCATAAGGACGCTGCACTCTCGGCCAAAGGGTAGCAATCCGCCAGGTTTTCCATCTCCTCATCTGTAACCGGGCGTCCTCCTATACGCAGCTGCATCTCTGCCACATCGAACATTTTTTCCATGACACTGTCATCACGGGCTTGCCTCTCTTGGGTAGACAAGACAGGTCCATGGGATGTGTCTAGTGCCTTTGTTTGAGTCACATCAACTAACTTACCCGTCAGATCTGGGTGAAAAGCAATAGTCAGGTCCACAACCTCTTCCTCAATACCTTGGGACCTCAGAAAATGGGTTATCAAACCCCCATAGCAAAACCTCCACCTCATATTGTTCCTAAATTTCATCATGTTCTGTCTAAGAATTGCCCCTACATTTATGGGCATCCCCTTCATCAGCATATAAAACAACACCACCCTATCCCTCATCACCTCTGTCAGATGTTTCGCGGGTAGCAGCACACTACACACTATCTTCAACCACACGCTAGTAACTTGATTGAAATTAGCAAAGTGAAGGGTATTATGCCTCCCAGTATCCTTGCTACGCTCCCACCTAGCCGTGGACTCTAGCCCACATAATGTATGTCGGATATCCCTATAAGGAGGTTTATCCTTCAATGTATTAAAGTCATCAAGATCACAATTCGGGGTCCCCAAAAATTCATTTAGTATCGTAGGATTGAAATTTAGATCCTTACCTCTAATAGGAACAATTTTATACTTAGTTTCAGTGAGCCAATTTGCATAAAACTCACGAACTAAAGACAAATTACAATCTCCCGGATGATCAAAAATAAATCTCAGCCCCAACTCAAGCACAGTCCAATAAATAACAGGAAATTAAGACTGCAACCTTACCTCATGGACCTACACATCGCCCATATACTTCAGTTCGCGCTGACACTCAAACCATTCCTAACCATACCGCTCCATCGTCTTTTTCCCAAATTTCTAGACTGGTTCCCAATTTCCGAACCCGGATGCTTCACCCTTCCTACTCCACTTAGAAATTGCCACATTCTCATCAAAATCAAACTGCACCTCCTTTTCCAAAAGGCTGCACATAGGTCTTGCAATCTTGGAAAAATTCCTTGATGAATCACCGGTAAAAGCCTGCATGACCAAGCAAGGTGTTCATCTGGGCGTCACTCCTGAACACTAATCACCTCAATCTAATGGGTGGACCGAGCTCTCTATATTCTCTGGTCTATCTAACCTCTCCTCTCCCGATTTTAAGATTAGACAATATATTTATCTTATGGTGATCAAGCATAAAATACTAAAATAAGAATATAGAAGCAACTTATAATGACAACTAATAATTAATTCAAAAAGCCTTTAATAATCAATAATTTATTTGTAGCTATAGCCCCAGAATAAAGGCGTTTTGCCCTCATGCTATTAGAAAACCACAAAATATAATTGTTCATGCAATTTTTGTAAAATAGAAAAGTTAGAAGATTAAAACCTATTACAAACGTGGAATCTTTCTCCTGCACACCCAATAAAAGTCGAACCCTAACAATGGAGCCCTAAGGGTCTATTTATAATAGTAGGAAAATTAGAGCCAAAGTCTATTACAATTAGGAATCCTTTTTTTAACACTTTTAAGCTGGACAAATTGAGATCCTACTGGCGTGTTGCGCCTCTCATCGCGCCCATACTTCACCTTTGAGGTTTCCACCTTGGCGCGTTGTGCCTCTCAGAGCGCCTGAGAAAGGCCCCAGAATGTGGACCTTGGCGCATTGCGCCTCTCAGAGTGCCTGAGAAAGGCTGCTGAATGTTGGCCCTTGGCGCCTCGCGCCTAGCAGTGTGCCTGGCCTTGGGGCCTTCATACTTAGCCACTTTTCATGCTCTCCTGCATCCCTCTTCTTCAATTTGACTCTAATTTCTTTGAGAGTTCCTGAAATCTCTAATCACATGTTTGAGTGCATAATCATAGCAAGTATAACAAAATCAAGCTAATAGACTCAAGATCATTCATTACTTCAATCAATTCATGGGCAATTATTGACAACATAGGCATATAAATACGCCTAAGATAAGCCCCGTTTGAGGCCCTATATGGTAGGCATTATCACACTCCATTTGGTTGGTTTAGGTCCTCGGGGCCTAGGCCGTATAATACAGATTTACTCCAGGAGGCTTTGGCGAGAGTTCGGATTATCCAGGATAGGCTGAAGCCAACTCAGAGCAGGCACCAGAGTTATGCTGACCGAAGGCGTCGTCCTTTATGTTTTGGTGTTGGTGACCGAGTGTTCTTGCGGGTGTCGCCCTTGAAGGGCGTGATGAGGTTTGGCAGGTGGGGTAAGCTTACCCTCAGATATATTGGGCCTTTTGAGATTCTGAAGAGAGGTTGGTGATGTTGCCTATGAGTTTGACCTACCTCCTGCATTTTTAGCTATACACCCGATTTTTTATGTATCGATGCTACACTGGTATATTCCAGATGAGTGTCATGTGCTACAGTACAATTCAGTTGAGTTGGATGACAACCTGACCTTTGTTGAGGAGCCGGTAGCCATATTAGCCAGAGATGTTTGTCAGTTTCGTTCCTAGTCCATTCACGTAGTTAAGGTCTACATGTGACACCATCCAGTCAAGGAGGCTACCTGGGAGACCGAGCAGGAGATGCGGGAACAGTTCCCCAGCTTATTTGAGCCCTCAAGTATATCCTTATCCTTACTTTTGCGGACAAAAGTTCTTTTAGTAGTGGATGTTGTAATGACCCTCCAGGTCATTTATGTGTACCCACCTTCTTTTCATCAGTTAGAGCTTTCCTACAGCGACCCCGCTGACATTGACAGTTCGGTCGCCTGGTCGTTCATTTGGATTTTGTGAAACTTTCCATGTTTTAGAGGCCTTGAAGCATGAAAAGTGACTTTTAATCAGTTCATCATGAAAACAGCCTTAGAACAGAATTCTGACAGTTCCATCAGCTATGGAATGGCCAAATTAGGCTAGAAGCGTGGTTGACTCGAGTCCCGAGGCTTTTGGTGAGAGTTTAAACCATTTTAGTGTTTTAGCCTTGAAAATTGGCAAGTGGTTGACTTGGGTCAACATTCTTGGAAAACGTGTCTAAATGAAAATTCTACCAGTGCGGTTAGCCCCGAAATGTTGAGTTTGGTCTGGCATGAACTTTTGTTAGACTCCTGAGACCTCCGAACTCATTCCGGGCTCCTCGGTGGATTTTAGTTAAAAATGGCCTTTGGGAGTGAGACCCACTTTTTATCGAGATGACCTCTTTATGGAAATTTTGACTGCGCTGTTGTGTCCGAAATGTCGAATTTAGTAGGGTAGCATATTTATTTTATTTTTATCGGGTTCCGAATGAATCCCGAGCACCCCGTCGGAGATTTTAAAGTTGGCATAAAAAAATTAGTTTTTCAGCTGATATATATAGCTGGTGCAGGCCATTTCAGGCTCATTTCTCAACCTCAAACCTTCATAACTCTCTCATTTCAAGTTCGATTTTAGTGATTCGAAGGTCCATCTTGTGTTTTTTTTTGCAACGAACGCATTGGTGAGCTCGGAAACTGATTTGGGGGGTCTCCGTTTGAGGTAAATTTCATAAAATACCTTCTGCCACGACCCTTTTTGTGAGCTTGATTTTGGGATTTTTTAAGACTTGATATCTCAGCCATTTTAGGTCCGATTTTGGTGATTCTTTGGGCTATGTTGAGTGTTTTTTTCGAGGAGAACGTTTTGGAATGGTTGGAATTCGTATTTGAACTTCGTTGGCGATAAGAACTATGTTTTAGCTGCTGTCATAGCTCATTTTCGAGCTCAATTTTTGGGAAATTTTGGAAGATGATTTCTTGGCCATTTTCGATCCAAATTTGGTGATTCAAGAGCCTAGATTGTGGGGTTTTTCGTGAGGATCATCGTGGTGTTTCTGGTTTCAGTGGTTGGGCCCTTGTTTCTGGTAATTTCTCATAAATAGCAGCTCCCATTGTTGTTCATTTTTAGCGTAATTTTGGGTTTTTCGTTGCATGTTCGTATTGGGACTATTTCGAGCCCCGAATTGTGTTCTAATTTGGAATATATGTTTGGGGAGCTGTTTAGAAGCTATTTTTGGGGTTACTTTCGTAATTTCCCACTCGGGTCCCACTTTCTCCATTTTTGATCCCAAAATTGGTCCGCTTCCGTTTCTTGCAAATTTATAGTCTAAACAACCATAACGACGTTGTGATTCTGTTTTTGACAGTGTGGAAGCGATCCGAGGCTGTTCGGAAGGAAAAAGCTTCGACGGAGTAGTTTGGAGCGCGCGTGTTCGGCCTACAGGTAGTGATAACAGGCCACCTCAACAAAGGTAAAACAAATCAGAATTTTCTATACCTAGCACTCCAAATTATGGCCAAGGCAGCCTCGCGTTCCCACTATCCCACAATGTGGAAAGAATCATTATGGTACTTGCAGGAGAGCTTCTGGTGCATGTTTCAATTGTGGGAGCTTTAATCATAAAGTGAAGGATTGTCCTAATCCTAATAATGCTCCTTCCTTGAGAACTGAAGGCTCAGTTCATAAGCCTTCTATTAATCCTCCTCAAACTAATAGAGGTGCAAGACCTAAAAACACCCAAGCAGTAGGTGCAAGTGGGGCTAATAAAGCTAGTGGACCAAGGGCTACTGCACGCGCTTATGTTATGAGGAAGAGTGATGATCAAGATGGACAAGATATGGTTGCCGGTAAATTTTACTTATTTGGCTTATGTGTGTTAACACTATTTAATCCTGGTTCTACACATTCCTAGCTTTGTTCATCACTTGTTCTTCCTGAAAACGTGAAATCTGTGAGACTTAATTATGATGTGCTGGTTGAAAGTCCTTTGGGTTATCAAGTTGTGTATAATAGAGTTTACCAAGTTTGTCCCTTCGTGATTCAAATCCTAGTCTTCCCTGCTGATTTGATTGAAATGCCCTTTAAGGATTTTGATGTTATTATCGGGATGGATTGGCTTTATAAATATCATGCGGTGGTAGATTGTAGGTCTAAGCATGTGACTTTTAAAGATCCAAAATTTTCACACATCATTGTACAAGGTGAAAGATCGTTGACGTCTAGTATTATTTCTGCGGCCTTGGCAAGAAAGTTGATGTGTCAAGGTTGTGGGGTATACCTTGATCACATAGTTGATACACAGTTGGAGAATCCTTGTATCAAGGACATACCTGTTGTATGTGATTTCCCAGAAGTATTCCCAGAAAATCTTCCTGGGTTGCCCTCGGAAAGAGAGGTTGAATTTCCAATCGAGCTTATTCCTGGATCTACCCCTATTTCTATCACTCCTTATAGAATGGCTCCATCAGAATTAAGAGAATTGAAATCTTAATTGCAAGAACTTCTTGAGAAAGGTTTTATTCGACCTAGTGTTTCTCCTTGGGGAGCCCCTGTTTTATTCGTAAAGAAGAAAGACGACACTCTTAGGCTTTGTATTGACTATAGACAATTGAACCGAATAACAATCAAGAACAAATATCCACTACCAAGGATCGATGTTTTGTTTGACCAACTGAAGGGTGCTAAAGTATTCTTAAAGATTGATTTAAGGTCTAGATATCACCAACTCCGTGTTAGAGAGAAAGATGTCCCTAAAACTGCTTTTAGAACTCGGTATGGTCATTATGAATTTTTGGTGATGCCATTCGGATTGACAAATGCCCCTGCGGTATTCATGGATCTAATGAATCGAGTTTTCAAGCCTTATCTTGATCAGTTTGTGTTGGTCTTTATAGATGATATTTTAATATTTTCCAGAAGTAGTGAAGACCATGATAGACACCTTCAGATTGTTTTGACAATTTTGAAGGAAAAAGAACTTTATGCTAAACTTCCCAAGTGTGAATTTTGGCTTGATAAAGTGGCTTTTCTGGGACATATTGTATCAACCGAAGGCATGAAGGTGGATCCTAGTAAGATACAAGCAGTTGTTGAATGGAGACCTCCCAAAAGTCCAATCGAGGTTAGAAGTTTCTTTGGCTTAGCAGGATACTACAGAAGATTTGTGAAAGGCTTTTCCATAATCGCCTCTCCATTGACTAAACTCTTGCAGAAGGAAGTAAAGTTTATTTGGGATGACAAATGCCAAGAGAGCTTCGAAACTCTCAAATCCTTGTTGACCCAAGAGCCTATACTTACTCTACCAATTGAAGGGAAAGAGTATGTAGTACACAGTGATGCTTCTCACAATGGTCTAGGATGCATTTTGATGCAAGAAGGGAAGGTTATTTCTTATGCCTCTCAGAAATTAAAACCGCATGAATTGAATTATCCTACTCATGATCTTGAACTTGCTGATGTAGTCTTTGCTTTAAAAATATGGCGGCATTATATGTATGGAGAGAAATGTCATATATTCACTGATCACAAGAGTTTAAAGTACTTGGGTACTCAGAAGGAGCTAAACCTAAGACAACGTAGATGGCTTGAACTCATCAAGGATTATGACTGCACAATTGATTATCATCCAGGTAAAGCTAATGTGGTTGCAGATGCCTTAAGTCGAAAATCCTTCGCAAGCATTTGTTTGAGTCCTTTGCCCCTGCTCCTTGAGTTAAGAGCCATGAATGTTTGTTTTACACTTGATTCAAATGGTTCAGTTATTGCTAATTTGCAAGTAAAGCCAATATTAATTGAACAGGTGAAGGAAGCACAAAAGTTAGATGAGGAACTTGTAAAATTGACCAGAGAAGTTCAAAATGGGGAAAAGCTTGATTTTACAGTAATGGAGGATGGTGGCTTATTTTATCAAAACAGGTTATGCATCCCTTGTGATGACAAATTGAGGAGAGAAATATTAAATGAAGCACATACTGCACCATATGCAATGCATCCTGGGGGTACAAAGATGTACCAGACAATCAAAGAACATTATTGGTGGAATGGTATGAAGAGAGACATTGCGGAGTTCATTTCCAAATGTTTGGTTTGTCAACAAGTAAAGGCAGACCATCAGGTCCCAGTTGGTTTACTACAGCCCTTGTTGATGCTGGAATGGAAATGGCAGAGAATAACTATGGACTTTGTTTCTGAACTTCCTCGTACTTAAAGGAATCATGATGCAATATGGGTGATTGTGGACAGGCTAACAAGAGTGCTCACTTCTTAGCAATCAGGATGGATTACTCACTTGAGCGTTTAGCCGAATTGTACATTAATGAGATTGTAAGACTACATGGGATACATGTGTCTATTGTATCTGATCGACATCCAAGGCTTACATCTAGATTTTGGGGCAGCTTGCAGGAAGTTTTAGGTACTAAGTTGAAATTTAGCACTTCGTTCCATCCTCAGACAGATGGCCAGTCGGAAAGAGTGATTCAAATTTTGGAGGATATGCTTCGAGCTTGCATTATGGAGTTTGAGGGTAGTTGGGACAACCACTTAGATTTTATAGAATTTGATTACAATAACAGTTACCAATCGAGAATTGGAATGCCTCCCTATGAAGCCTTGTATGGAAGGAAATGTCGGACCCCTCTTTGTTAGAGTGAAGTTGGTGAAAGAAAGCTTGTTGGTCCTGAAATTGTGCAACAAATAGAGGACAAGGTAAAAATTATCAGGGATCGTCTAAAGATTTCTTCGGATAGACAAAAGTCGTACGCTGATCTTAGAAGGCGTGACATTGAATATCAAGTTAGAGATAAAGTATTCTTAAAGGTGTCTCCATGGAAAAAGATTATGAGATTTGGCCAAAAAGGAAAACTTAGTCCCCGATTTATTGGACCTTATAAGATACTTGAAAGGGTTGAACCAGTTTCATATAAATTATCTTTGCCACCGAAGTTAGAGAAAATCCACAATGTCTTTCATGTTTCTATGCTCAGAAGATATCGTTGTGATCCATCTCATTTTCTTTCAGTTGAATCTATTGAGATTAATCCTGACTTGACTTATAATGAAGAACCTATCCGAATTGAAGCTCGAAAAGTAAAGAAACTTAGAAACAAGAGAATCCACTTAGTAAAGGTACTTTGGAGGAACCATTCTGGAAAAGAAGCTACCTGGGAGAGAGAAGAAGACACGAGGACTCAGTATCCGCACTTTTTTCGGGACTAGTTTAAGGTAAGTTTTGAGACGAAATTTCTCTAAGGGGGAGAGAGTTGTAACACCCCCAATTACTAACCAATAGGTCGCTTGTCGATACACCATTGCTTAATTACTACAATATGTTTTACTCTCATTTTGGGAACTTGAAATGTTGTGATATTTGCAAACTTGCTTAACATATATATTTTTTTTCTTGCTTAACATAAATTGTGATCGTAATTTAAGAAATTTTATTGGGGTATTTGCATAATATTATAGTTGGAATTACCTATAACTTGAAAGGGAGGTGAGGTATATACATATTGGTATATATGTATACTTTTGGGCAGCACACCTTTTACTTTTGGGCAGTCAACCTTTGACTTTTGGCTGCATCTAGTAAGTGATAAATTTCACTTTTATAACATCTAATTTCACACCTCCTCTATAAGAATTCGTGTACTTTAACTCTAAGAATCCTGTAAAACTTCCTCTAAACATATTACTCACAAGTTTTCAAGAAAATCTTGGTCCTTTTGGCTGGAATTCGAGATACACCCTTCTCTTTGGTGAGTAGTTGAAATCTATTTTTGAGCTGAGTAGTGTTTATTACTTTTAGAATATCTCATTCTATAGAACTCCTTTTTCGGTGAATAAATATGATTTGGAAATATACTTCATATACCTACAACTATTATGTTTATGTAAAACTCTAATTTAGCTGTTATGGATTCGAAATATGGGACGCAACATAGGACAAGTTCTGTCCAGATTTCGGATTTAGAAATCCTGTATGGACAACTGCTAGTGTATCGATGATATCTTTTTGTAAAAAATATATTTTGTGGTGATTATTGATTTTTTTCAACCTTAAGAGATGTACCTACATCTTTCATGAAGGATATACAATCCAGTTTTGCTGTTTTCGTTTTCAAATCTAAGTTGCGACATGAGGTACTAGGCAGGCCAGAATTACTGTTTTGGGAGCATAGTCGTATTCGTACATGCTAAGCTTACTTGTGATGATAATCTTGTTTTACATTAACATTATTGAGCTACTAGGGATTAAAGAAGTTATTTTATTTTATTTTAAGGTTGTATATACTCGTGAACAAGTTGAGGACCTTGATACGTTGGTTGGTCTACGGTTTGAATTCTTGAAGTTGTGTTGGACTGTTTCTAAGCTAAGCACTAAGGTTTGTGTATAAACTTGTACTTGTACTCTTTTTACCTGCTGGTATATCTGAAAGTTTATCTTGGTACCTTGGTTACCTCTTATCACTTTGCATTGTTGTGTTGGTATCCTTTAAGACATTAAAGACGCTTGTGTAACTCGCCCACTTGTACGGATTGTTTGATCACTTGGTACTCTTGTTGGGACCTTGCACTTCTTGTGACTGTGATTTTGTCACTATTGGCATGCCTCTTGATTCGGATCATTTGCCTTCTTGACTCTGGATTTTTAGTCCCGTCTTAAGAATGGAAGTTGTCCATTTTAAGTACGAACTAGAAAACCATTTTTAATATGTTTCTTGGTTCTCTTGATTATTGGGCTTTGACCCTTCTTGATACAGGGTATCGGCCCTTCTTTATACTTGCTTGTGCTTGGTGTGACGACATGATGTATATATTGGGCGAGCCTTGCTATTGAATCTCTTGGAAAATGGTGCTATGAGCGTTCTTGAGATTTGGATCTTTAATTATCAAACTTGATACTCTTTATATAATGGTTACTTGATTTATTTGTTATGTTTCAATTGTGCTTCCTATGACTTGAGAAGGGTAGCTTGGTGAATCTGAGGGCTCCGAATCTATAGTTTTTATACCACTAAGCTATATGCTTAGCGATAGTTGTTTCTATCGTAGGGAATGTTCGAGAGGATGCATGAAGCTAGCCATTGAAGAAGGAGATTTTGAGAGCCTTAAGGAGGATCACATTTGCATATAGGCATCTATATTTTGTATGACCTTGGGACTTGTACATGATCTATGTGTTGTATGTTTACATGAAATTTTGAGGGCTAACTTGATCATGTCACCATGGGTTGTAATGTAAGTATGGCTATATGTTTTGTTCTTTTGAGGTGTGTAAGCCCAAGTCTTGTAATATATTAAATTTATTATTTGTTTTAAATGGTTGTGTGAAGCATGAACCGGCTAATTTGGGTACTCGGAAGTTGGTGATATTCTTTTTATATCATTTTTGCAGTGTGAAGATAATATATGCATGAAAATCTCACAAGTTATTTGCTTAGATTATCTTGGAAGGGTTTTTCCGCCGTAAGTTAAAATTCTATGCAGTTTCGATCTGACACAAATAAATGTTTAAATGGGCAGGATGCACATCCTTAACTTATCTCTTTTAAATGTCGCAAGTATTAAAGTAGATTCCTTCTTAAGTGGTAGTATCCTTCCGAAAGGGTCGCTACATTATTCAAGAACAGAGAAAAAGTATGGGGTTTTACATTCTCCCCTCCTTATGAACATTCACCCGCGAATGGATCTAGACAATTCCTTGGTTGAGTTTTTCTTTCGAAGGACTTTATTTGCGAGTCTATATTGTTAAAGTTGCAAACCTAAACTCAAATTCTGAAAATTTTAACTACTAATCTTTGTATAGCTATCTCATAAGAAGACATATAAATTGCACCTTGATGCTACATACAATCTAATTAAGTCATTGTGAAGAAATAATTGCCAATTATCGAAAAGTGACTCACCTTAAGTCGTAAACAGTTGGGGGTACTCCTTCCTCATTTCCTCTTCGGTTTCCCAAGTCATTTCCTCAATGTTGTTATTTCTCCATAACACTTTCACAGAAGTTACATCTTTAGTTTGAAGCTTTCTTACTTGCCGATCTAAAATCGCTATTGGTACCTCTGCATAAGATAAATCTTCAGCGATACAAATATTTTCAATGGGCATAATACGTGAAGGATCTCCAATGCACTTCCGCAACATAGAAACATGAAATAGAGGATGGACTGCTTCCAGTTCTGAAGGCAAATCAAGCTTGTATGCCACCATACTTATCTTCCAAATAATCTTATACGGTCCAACGTACCTAGGACTGAGCTTCCCTTTCTTTCTGAATCGCATGATTCCCGGAAAACCCAATATTCTACATCAAAATCTAAGTTCCATCGTCAAACATCTGAATAAGACTTCTGCCGACACTACGCTGTATGAAGCTGATCCCTAATAAGCTTAACCTTTTCAATTGCTTGCTAGACTAGATTGGGACCTAGCAAATCTTCTTCCCGAAGTTCAAACCAACTGATCATGGACTTACACTTCTGACCGTATAATGCTTCGTAAGGGGCCATTTGAATACTAGCTTGAAAGCTTTTATTATAAGCGAACTCGATAAGAGGTAGATATTGATCCCAGTTTCCTTTAAAATCCAGGACACAAGCACGTAACATATCCTCAACCGTCTGAACAGTACGTTCTGGCAAGAAATGAGCAGATTTTGTCAGCCTATCGATAATTAACCAAATAGAATCATACCTTTGTTGAGTGCGAGGTAAACTAGTGATGAAGTTCATATTTATGATATCCCATTTCCATAACATAAGCTCAATATACTAGGTTAGGCCTCTGATGCTCTGCTTTAACTTGTTGACAGTTGGGACATTCAGCTACCATCTCTGTAATATCTTTTTTATTTCCCTTCCACCAATAGATCTGTCGAAGGTCCCGATACATCTTCGTCGCTCCAGGGTGAGATGTATATCAAGAATAATGGGCCTTCGAAAGATTCTTTGTACGGAGCTCTCCAAATGCAGGTACACATAAGCGACCGTTGTATCTAAGGACTCCATCTCCAGTTAGCTCAAATAAAGGTTGTTGCTGCTGTGGAATCCTTTCCCTCAATTTCCTAAG
>JAJOOS010001882.1:0-24682 GCA_029582725.1 Solanum chiquidenum
ATACGTGCGCTACATCTTCTCGTGATGTAGGTTCAGGTTCTCAGCATCCAGATCACGCTTAGATCGGTTCCCGATCTTCAGTTTCAGCAGCATCAGTGGTGAGTCCTCATTCTTCGAGGACTAGTGACATGTTTATCTTTATCGCTTTCAGTCTTCTAGTTTCAGTTTTTGCTAGATCTAGTTGGGGCATATCCCAACATTTCTAGTTAGTTTAGAGGCTTATTTCAGACATAGTTAGATTCAGCTTAGTTGTGAGTTAATAACTTCTTTGTATTAAACTCATCAGTTTTCATATATCTCAGTTATGGTATATGGGTATTCCCCATCTTTTCATTTTATTTATGATTTAGCTTCCGCATCAGTTTATTATCTTTAGTATGCTCATGATCATGCCAGCAGGGTTAGCTTGGGATCACTTGTGGTCCTAGGTCCCGTGTCCGCGTCTCTGGGGTAGTCTCGGGGCGTGACATAGGTGGTGCGGGGCACTAGACCCAAAAATTCATAGCCTGGGTTGGGGCGCTTAGAGTGGTGTGGCACCCCAGAGCCCAAACTTTAGTCCCCAAAGTGGGGTGCTCTGGCTGGCGCAGCGCCCCAGACCCTTGCCCAGAAAACTCTAATTTTTCAACTCTAAACCCTCTAGATTCGATTAGTTCTTTCCCCAAACACTTAGATTCAACTATATAACCAAAATATGCAAGAATCTACTCAAAACAACATCAACTTTCATGAATTTAACTCAAGAACTTCTCAACTATTTCAACAATCAAGAACCAAATAGAAACTTCAACACAATCCATCAAGAACTCAATTTCTATACTTCAAGAACATAATTTCGCTGAATTAAATCATGATTGGCGCTTCGGTGAACTAACACAACGCTATGTGATATCACATACCTCGTAGGGATCAACCCTTGGCGAAATCCATAATCAAATCTTCAAGAACGCGACGATTCTAATCTTCTTCTCCTCTTTTCTCCTCTTCTTTTCTCTTATGTCAAAACCCTAACTTATTTTTTATGAAGCGTAAACTGAAAAAAATCAGTTTAGACCCCAACTTAATTACCAAAAATGAATTTAATTAATTGGGTAATGAAAATACCATAATACCCTTCTGAAATACGGTTTTGACTTTCCTTATCTAGACAACCCAACTTCAAATGGGCATATATCCATCATACGAACTTGAAATTTAGTAAACTCGGTGGCGTTGGGAAGATAATTTAAATATATTTCCTAAGGTATCTTGTAGCACACCTAACTCATCCTGATCTAGGAGTTATGGTCATTTGAAGATGACCTAAAACTCAAACTTAGCTTAACTTTGTCAAACTTTCCAAATTGGATTATTTCCAAAAATGGTTTCTTTCTAATTCTAGTTCTTTCTAGTTCTTTCAAATAGCGAGGTGTTATAATATCAAAATCATTGTATCTTACTAATTTATGTATCATATTTATTGATTTCACATAAAAAAATATTATACATAAAGTACAACGAATACATCAAAATCATTGTATCTTACCCATTTATGTATCATATTTATTGAATTGTCACTATCGTGCAAACAAAAGAGTTTGGATGACAAGTGTGCTTTTTGATAAATATATTCATTGGTTTGACCATAAAATGCATGATAGACGAGTTTTGCTTATGGTAGATAATTGTCCAGCCCATAATAGAAATATTGAAGGACTACAAAATGCTGAATTGTTTTTTTTGCCACCCAACATGACATCCAAAATTCAACCTTGTGATGCTGGGATAATAAGAGTTTTCAAGATATGTTATCGTAACAAATTTTATCATAGGATATTAGAAGGCTATAAAGTGGGACAAACTGATCCAACAAAGATTAATGTTTTGGATGTTAGCAATTTTACAATCCCTTCTTGGACAACAAATGTTCAGTAAGAGACAATAACAAATTGTTTTTTGACGCTGTAAAATTCGTTCGGGGGATGCAATCTCAGAGAATTTGAATGAACCCACTTGTGAAAACGTCATTAATGAACTTGTGGTCATGATAAATGATCTCGGTTACCATAATAAAATGGATGTCAATAACCTATTGGATTATCCGGTGAAAGTGATACATGTTCAGAGGTGCAGAGCTTAGAAGTAATTGTGGATACCATCCGAAAAAGCAATGTTGATGATGAAGTTGAAGATGAAACTATACATTTGGAGCCAGTTACGCGTAAGGAAACACTTATCACATCTAGAACTCTTCACAATTTTATGGTGTAGTTCAAAAAGACAACATCGGAGCTCTTAGATGCAATAAGAAAAGTTAGAGATGAGCTTCAACTAAATTTAAATTTTAAGAAGAAACAGAACACAATAGAATCATATTCCACTAAATTGTCTTAGATATAATTGTACTTTTAAAGAATTATTAATTTATGATATTAATGGGACCATGTATTTATATTGGGGTCTTTTGGAAATATATTATCTTATTATCTTATCGAAATTGGTTATTTTTTTCATTGCAAGTCGGGACCGGAGAAAAATATTACTATTGTTGCATTCCTACAGTAAGAGCTTACATGATTTTCATCATGATTTATCCTATATTTTAGTTGAGTTACTTTCAACCTTTCTTTTTCATCTGATTGCTCACTTTCACCTTCGGCACTTTATTCCTCTACACTTGATTCATCTCCATCACTCTCACCATTTTTTTCTCTTCACTTGATTTTTCTTGTTATTTCATCACTTTTTTATTTCCTTGATAGCTCGCTGCTACTTTCTTTTTTTCATTTGACTAGATTGTTCGCTTCTACTTTCATCTCTTTTTCTTTCTTCAGATAATTGTCCACTGATAATTTGAAGTGTTGTGGTACCTCTTTTTCTAGCAACAATTAAGCTCTCAATAGTTTTTCTAGCATCTGGATTGGATGATGATGTTCTAGTTCTCTTCCTCTTATATTGAAGCATTATATCTACATTAAAATAGTCAAAAAATAGTAACTAGTAAAAAATTAACCGAATAGGATCAGTAGAAAAAAACAATTGTTGTACATTATAGACTAACAATTATATTATTTATCCTAACAACTAATCAGTTGACCAACAATTGAACACAATTGTCGAATAACTATAGTTGTTATTGGGACAACTTTTTTAATCGTCTAACAATTAAAGACATGTCCAGTTATTTCTACAAACAACTTAAATAGTTGTTTGGACAACTATGCAAGTTTTTGGTTGAAACAACCAAATTGGGTTCACTAAATCCAGTTGAAGAATGGTCACAAAATAAATTTTATACTTACCAATAATACTTATATAGATGATGAAGCTTTTTCTTCTTTATTAAACCTTCGTTTTGATCATTTGAAATATAAAAGAGAAGAAAAGTTACCGTGTATTAGAAGCTAATGATTGAAAAGGAAAACACAATAAAGAAGAGGAATAATTTTGATGATTTTGAAGATGAAGATAGGTCTGTTGTTGACAGAATGAGCAAGAGGATGAACAAAATTGAAAGAGACTCTGTTCCTAATCATCTGTTTGCAGAATCCCAAAACGGAATGAGAAATTAATATGAGAATCCGTTAATATGCCTCAAAGACTCACAATTTCAAAGGGTTATTTTTTGCATCTTAAATTTTAAAAATCATATCATATCATCTATCATATATCATATATATATATATATATATATAAAAAAAAAAGAGAACCCTAGGCCTGCCTACGTGGCGCCACCACAAACAAGGATTCCCTTTTAATTTATTTATTTCCACAATTAGTCTTTCCCTTTGATGAAAAGTTGTGACTTTTATGAAAAGTTGTGACTTTTCCAAAGAGTTGTGACCTTTACGGTAAGGCACAATAAGCATTTTTTCACACTACCCTTTGTTGTCTATAAATAGAGGGGTTTCCTCTTATTTTAAAATAACAAAAATTCTGAACTTCTTCTTCTTCTTCTACACAGTTAAATATTTGATTATGATCCTCTTCTTCTTCTTCTGCACAATAAATATTTGGGTACTTTGCTCCTGTTGAGTGGCTCACTAACAAGGAGACACTGTGCATTCAGTGGAGTTGATTTTTTCTTTCTGTTTCATTCTATTGTTACAGATCCTGGTATGTTTTCTTACGGTCATTAATTTATGCTTATGATATTAATTATTGTTTTTGAGTACATATTTTAAACTTTGTTGTTTATGTTTTTGTAAAGTTATTGTTATAAGTATTGGTTAGTACAGACTATATGTAAACCAACTACTGCAGATTCACAAATAACTTTTTACAAAATACATTTATTTACAACATTTCCCAAAGAAATCTTTTCTTCTCCAAGAGATCAAGCCTAAAAATTTATATGATTTTTTGTTGTTGTCATAATAATGTTAATATTAATAGGAGTAAAAAAAAATAGAAAGTCAAATGATAGAATTAAAACTAGCAATTAATTATAATTATATGATACACAATGATGACTATTCTCTCACACCAAAGTACTTTTTTGAACTTTTTTCCCTTTATCCCTTACTTCTCTTTCATCCTTTTCAAGAATCCTTAATATTTTGTTTGTGCACAACTTCAACTCCAAAACAATATCATAACTACATTACATATGAAATTTGGAATTTGGAAGATTGCATTTTAATTTTAAAACACATAATGACTACATATTACTTATATGTATATCATATGATTATGGAACCTTTGTTCTAGATAAACACATTAGTTATATCTATATTTTTTAAAAATATTTAATATTTTGAAAGTAATTGATAGTGTTATACTAACGAAATTTGCAAAGAAAAAAATTGAGAAAAATATTTATTTGACTCTCTAATTAAAGACACTATGTAACCACGGTAAAATAAAATTATGTAAATTAGGAGAAAATAGTGTTATCATTTGTAATTTTGCCTTTTCTTTTAATAAAACAAATGGTAAACTAGAATTGATTAACCTCTATACTCTTAAAAATAGATTTATGTAAAAATACTAAAACATCAAAATACAAGAAATGTTCTACTATAATAAATTTTAAAGAAGAATGTTCTAACAGCTCGAAGCGCGGGCCCATTTACTAGTTATATATATAAGGAGAATCCTAGGCCCGCCTACGTGGCACCTTTAGAATTCAGGAATTTACTTTTATTTTTTCCTTCATACTTTTAGGTATTTTACCCCTATTTTATTTTTACCTTTAAATCCGCTTCTTCAACTCTTGTGTTCCTTCAGATTGTTGTATCCCTTTGATTGTGTCTTTTCAGGAACTACCTATAAAAACTAGACAAGTAATACATGTTGTTGTATCTTCTTCCAATTCCTTGGAAGTCCTCTTTGGATCTTCACCAAAAAAATAATGAAACAAAACTATAATTTCCTTGTAGGTTTTTCTTCCATTCAACATGTCAAAATAAAAACTATTTCAACTGCTTAATTCTTAAACAACTTATCACAACCATGACAATTTTTTGGTTCATACCTACATCTTTTTGTGGGATTTTTCCTTCTGTAATCACCTTGTCCGACAACTTACATTAGTGTTTTATTTAATGATCTGTAAATTTTTATCTTTTATGAATTTGTATTGAATTACTTTTGTGTTTTTGGTTATGACAACTATTTAAGCATTTTTGGTTGAATCAGAATTGAGGAAGAGACATCAAAAAGAGGATAAATTCTGCCACAACCTGATAAGGTACTTGTACCTATTAATATATTTTATTGAGAGTTGAAATGTTGTAAAGTTTGACCAATATTGTCATGATCCAAAATGGACGTGATGGCACTTGTCTATTCCCACTAAGACAAGTCAGCCTCAACCCAACGAAAATGAAAGAAATGTGGAAAACAGTATAAACAAGAACAAGATAACGCGGAAAACTTATTCTTATACTAAAATCCCCAAAATCTGGTTTTCACTTGTACAAGCCACGAAATACATAAGTGTGTAATTAAGAAATAAATACAAGTCTCAATATTTGTTTCTCAAATAGAACAAAGTGTAAGAAAAGTAAAAAGAGGATCCGCCAAATGACAAGCAACTACCGCTTCAAGTCCTTGACAAGCCTTGAGATCAAAAGAAGGAGAAAGAGATCATGTGGGTCCGGGCTCGAAACCTACACAAGTGTAGAAGCAAAGGATGAGTACCAATAACACGGTATGTGGTAACCAACCTACTAAACAAAGCAACTAGCTAGAAAATGAATACCCCTGACTCCCCAACCGAACCTCCTCAAACTACAACCTGCACGAAAATCAGCCAAACCTAGAAATTCTACAATACACGACTCACAAGGCCCAATATTCACAGTCTAATATCCACAATCCAACAATCAAATGAATGAATCAAGTCAATTTCAAAGTCAAGTAGTTCAATCACAATTAACAACCAAGTCATGCATAAGCATCAAATGCATCAAGTCACAATAGTCAATCTCTCGCCGGAACCATTTCCCATCGTTTTTATAACCATTGCCGGAAATGACCTTGGCATAATAACACTCGCTGGCAAAGACCTCAACATCATAGACACTCGCAGGAAATGACTTCGGCCTCATAACACTTGCCGGCAAAGACCTCGGCCTCATAACACTTGCCGGCAAAGACCTCGGCATAATAGCACTTGCCACCAAATACCTCGGCATCATAATTATCACATGTCTCATCACGGTGTTCAACAATTAATGCACACAAGAAATATCACACCTCATAGAAGAGACAACAAATTGTACAATTCAATTCCCCATTCATGCTTTCAAGCATTTCATCAATCAATCAATAAGGTTGTTTACATCATCATGTTCATCACATAACCCTTTTCATTTCAACCCCTTTTTATTCATTTAGATACATCAAGTGGACAATTAAACCCTTCACCTCATCTCCATTTCTCTCTATACACAAGGTTTAGGAGATCACTTTCCTTAAATCAATCAACAATCACTCCAAGAGTTGTGTCTTCCTCTTACGAATTACTTCCAAAGCCACACAATCTAAAATAATCAAGTATTCACAATCACCCATCAGAAACAACAATTCCCACATCAATTATGAAAAGAAATGGGTCAATCAACACAAAATCCAATATCAAAATGGATGTTTGAAACCGGAAAACAGTACTTGAAAATGATGTTTAACGCTTTAGGAACTTATTAGTGAAAACTATTTCAAAAAAGGAATCAACACCACTTCAAAATCACCATTGTACTAACTTCTTGGGTCCTTGAAGATAACTCCAATTTTCTCATTTCAAAAACTTGATTTGAACACATAAATCTATAAATAATAATAATGGGTAATTGAAGATTTAGAGTTAAGAATCGTTACCCAAAAGATTTTCATCGAAAATCTGGTCTAAATTGCCACCCCAAAGCTCCCAAAACTCAAAAATGGTGAAATGGGGCTTAAACTCCAAAATTTTCAGGCCAAAACCCTCTCAGGTGTCGTACAAGCGACAACCCCACTAAAAGTGTGGGCCCCACTTCTGCGATCAGACCTTTGTTTAAGTGAAGGCCGCTTAAGCGGTGGCTTCCTCGCAAATCCAAAGGCCAAAAGTGGTTGATCCTTCGCAAAAGCGAGCCAAACCTCACTGGCTCGAGCCTCGCAAAAGTGGAGGGCACCAAAACATAGACATCAGAAAAAGCATCTAATACTCCAAACATCGAAAGGACCCTCAAAATTTGTTCGGAACCCCGTACACACAAAATAGATATGCAAATTTATTATACTCAACATTCTGAACTCAATGGAACAGTCAAAACATGAATCTGAGGTCTCCTTGACCCAACATCTGTGAAAATACAAGGAACTAACTCAACGCCTAAAAAGGATAAAATAAGCTCGGGACCTCTCAAAAATCAACCAATACCTCACCTATGCCTAAAATCATCCGCTTAATCCAACAAAACTCTCAGAATTCCAATAAGAGCATTTGAAATCCGAATGTTGACCAAGGTTAACACAAAGGCTAATTTCTATAAATTCACAACTTCAGACCTCAAATCCTCAAAAACTTAAACTAACAACTCTCACAACTCAGATTCCACATTTTGGAACTGATGGAATCGACGAAATACTATTCCGATACTCAAAACTCCAAAATCCCCCCAAAACCACTTTCTCAACAACTTGGCCATTAAAGATCACAAACCTACCAAATTCAAAACCAACTTTTCAAACTCAATCGTAAAAGACTCGGGGTTGATATCAAGAGGGGGAAAATGGTAACTTCTTGAAACCTTCAAAAAATGACAGACCGGGTCATTAGACATATGGAAAAGTCATGATACTTTAGAAAAAGTTACAACGTTTTGAAAAAGTCACAACACATCAGTAAAGTCACAATTCTTCAATGTGCAGAGGTATTTTATTTTAATATATTTTATATTTTATAATATAAATAAATTTTCACACCCCGAGACTACACCCTGGATGTGGTCTGCACTCGAGAACCATTTTTGATCCCCAAGCAAACCCTTGGCCTGGCTAACTATTTAGCGGAAGTCTTACTCAAGCATAAAGAAGCTCTAAAAATAGAATTTAGAACATTCAAACTCAAGTAAATACTTAACTCAACTGTCTGAAAATACTTAAGTGCATAAACAAAAATACTTTGCAAAACAATCTGAAAACGTCTCAAACAAAGGGAAATATTAAGATACTTATCAACTCTAACTATCTATGAAGCCTCTAATACTAGGATAGAAGTCGGGACAAGACCCACGACAACTTCAATAATAACATTAAAGTAAATTGTGAAATCCTCCAAAAAGCAAGAAGGCTCACCAAAGTTGTCTAAAGCACAAAGTGATCTCAACGAAATGCCTGTTGATGATCCTGAACATCTGTATCTACATAATAAAAGATGTAGGTCAAATGACATTAGTACATTGAATGTACGAGTATGTAATATAGCTGAATAGAAAACAACTGAATGAAAGGACTATAATAGATGTAGGTATATACTCGGCTGAATGTAAAGAAATGAGGAAGTGAAATCATTCAAACTTTACAAAAATACTATCTCATTCTCGTAACTTTAACATAATAAGTGATACATAAAAAAATACACTTTAACTCTATTGGGAGATTCTCTAACCGACAACCATCACTATGAGCTAAGTGATGACACAACGTCTTGTCCACGCTGCCAGAACTATCCTATATCATGCTAGGATATAGAACACCTCAACTAAGTGGATCCACTAAGTTATGCCCAAAGACTCTAAGGATTCATCTAAAAAGTATAATCTTGTACCCATGCTGGCAAGACATGGTTTATGGGGGCTGTGAGTTGTCTGAACTCTCCTCCATATCGGTGCTCAATACTACTCCCAATAATATTTACTTTTTTCTCAATGTATAAAGACATTACTCTTTATCTGGTTTGAGATAATTTCTCAAACTATCCTCTTAAAAGACGTAACTGCTCTGAATTAACTCTGAACTCATTACTTATTGAGAAATCAAAGTTTCTCTTTTCTCAATGTAAAAATGATAAATTTGGGAATCAATAGTTCCCTTAAGCTTTACTAAAAATGTCTCTTTAAAATTTCCTCAAAAACTCATCTTTACTTTCTAAGAAAATCAATTTAAATTAATTGTTCGGTTAAAAAGATTCTCATGAATAACTTAACGAATACTCAAATAATAGGGTTCATGCTGAAAAATAGGCATGAATAATCAACTCAAGAATTTCAATGCTTAATATATAGAAACTCAAAATTTAGGAATAGCAACTCAGAATTCAACAACAAACTCGTCTCAAGAATTGTTAAAACTAAGAATGTAATCCTAGATTATTCTTTACTGATAGAAAGTAGATATATGGCTGAGGATGAACTTAGTCCATCATTATGATAGCCTTACATACCTGGAAAGAATAAAGTTCTTGGCGAAATCAATGAAATTCGAAGAACGATAAAAAAAATCCTAGCTTTTCTCCTCTTGAATCCTTGCTCAAAGTCTTTGAAGTGTTAAAGAATGTAAAATAATGTTTTAACACTATTTAGACCTTAATTAGGTGAAAAAATTGTGGGTTAGACTTAGAGAAGGTGGGAAAAGAATAAACTACCCCACTTTAAAAGTTGTCAAAAACTGTCCACGGGACCATCTACGGGTCGTGGTTTGACCCACAGACCATATATCTCATCCGTGGATTCTATATTTAGTTTTTAAGGCTCAAAAGTCCATTTACGGGTCCAAATGACGACCCGTAGGTCCATCTACGGCCCATCGGTTGGGTTCGTAGGATTTGGGTCCCAAAAGTTGAACCCCAGTACTCTACCAATGACCTGACAGGATGGGTCATCATTCAACCTACGGCCCGTCGGTTGGGTCGTTGTTCACAGACTCAGAAAACTCTGGTTTGGCAGTCTTTTGTAAAACGCTCATAACTTTTTACTCCGAACATTAAACGAGGCAAACATGGTAGGGTTAAAAAGAGGACTCAAAGACCGTTAATTTAGTAGTCATAGGCCACCTAATTCATTATGTACTGCGATATATAATCATTTGAAGTTGACCTAAGTAGAATCTTATGTCAAAACTTAATCGGAAATGAAGATTTCAACTAAACTTTGTACTAGGGGATTCTTGTGACCTTAACTCATATCCAAATCCATTCGAACACCAAAGAAATGACCTTTACACATATGGGTAACTTAAGGATCACCTAATTCATTTTTTACATGCAAATAAAGAATGGTTCGGGCCTTAGCTTTGAAATTTTCGGAGTGTGACATAAGTATAGTCTGAAATCTTTTGTAGGATTTGGGCTAAGACTTTTGTATTAGTACTTATAAAATTCTTTGAGATAATCAACAAATCGGACCAATGGTCCATAAAGTTGTATTAAAAATATAATATGAAATATAGAATATGTACCAAACTGCGTGTTATAAAGAAGAAGAATAGAAAACTTAGAAAGTTTGTGGTTTAAAATTGTAAGAGAATCCCTCTATTTATAGCCAACAAAAGGTAGTATGAACAAGTATATATTGTGCCTTATCAGAAAAGTCACAGTCCTTCGGAAAAGTCACAACACTTTGGAAAAATCACAATCCTATATAAAAGTCACAACTCTTAGGAAAAGTAACAACCCTTCAGGAAAGCCATAATTCCTTAGAAAAGTCACAACCCTTTGAAAAAGCCACAATCCTTCAATGTAAAAAAATGTCTCTTTTAATATATTTTATTTTATACTATAATATAAATAAATATACAATATGTACTAAATTGGTTGTTTTAAGAAGAAGAATAAGAAGAATAGAAAACATAAAAAATTAGTAGTTCAAAAATGTGAGGTAACTCATGTATTTATAGCCAACAAAGGTAGTACAAACATGTGCTTATTTTGTCTTATCAGAAAGTCACAACCCTTTATAAATGTCACGAGTCATCCAAAAAGTCACAACCCTTCAAAAAAGTCACAATTCTCTGGAAAAGTCACAACCCTTTGAAAAGGTCACAACTCATCGGAGAAGTCACAACATTTTGGGAAAGTCACAACCTTTTGAAAAATTCACAACTCTATCTTTGAAAAAGTCCCAACCTTCAATGTTAAACGATGTTTTATTTTAATATCTTTGATATATAAATATTTAAATAAATGTAATATAATATAAAATATGAAAGATATACTAAATTGGATGTTTAAAGTTTGAAGTATTATAATAATTTAACATTCAAGTTAGAGAGTTCATATTTTTAAGGTTGTATAGATAGATATAGATATAGATATATATAGACATATAGAAATAGATAGATAGATAGATAGATAGATAGATAGATAGATAGATAGATAGATAGATAGATAGATATAAATAGATAGATTATCACATATTTTTCACACATTGCTTCTTAACCTTTCACATTATTTATTCAGAAAAGTTTAAATGATTCAATTATTACTTTTATGTTCTTTCTTAATATTAATACATGAAAAAGTTGGGTAGTCTCTATTATTAAAATTATTACTACTTGTAACCTTTCTTCATTCTCCTAATTATTTGTAATTGATTTTATTTCCTTTATTTTTTCCCAGCTAGTGCCTTCTAGAAAGGAAAAAATGTGACTTGGTTTGCTCATAATTCTTTAATTATTTTTTTCAAAAATAATGCATTTCAAAATATTTTTAGTTTTTAAAAATATTACTTAAATTTTTTGTAAAAACTGAATGAGATCTTTTATGATTTACTAGCTCTAGAATAATCAAGGAACATATAACACCCCGAATATTTCTAAGCTAAGGCGCGAACCATTCTTTATTTACATTTAAGGTCGTATCGGGTGATTTCAAAATTTCCCATAGGTGTAAGGGTCAATTATTTAGTGCGTGAATGATTTTGGATATGAATTAAGGTCACAAGAACCCCATAGCACAAACTTGAGTTGAAAGCTTTCTTACCGATTAAGTTTTAATATAAGATTCTACTTATGTCAACTTCAAATGATCATATCTCTCAGCACAAAATGATTTAGGTGACCCATACCTGTTAGATTCAAGGTCTAGAAGTCCTCTTTCCAACACCACCAAGTTTGCCTCATTTCGAGTTTAGAATAAATATGTATGGCCATTTTACCAGAAACTATCACATTAGAGTTTCCTGAAGTCAATTCCTACGAGTTGCTTCTACAAGCCGTAGAAATTTCTACGACCCGTACTGTCAAGTTGTAGGAAAAGTTCAGAGAGATAAATTTTGGGGTCCAATTCCTATGGATCCATTCTACGAGCCGCAGTTTGGACCCGTAGAATGAACTTTTGATCCTGAAAATTTAGTATAAATTCTCCGGATTGGAGCTACTGTCCGTAGAAACTTCTACGGGTCATAGATTGGAGATGTAGGATGAAATTTTAAGCCTTAAAATTCAATATAAATGGACTTATTTAATTTGTGAAGTCCAAATAAATTTTAGGGATAATTTACTTTTTTAGGGCTTTTTATAAAAATATTTACTGTTTTTAATCATATTTTTATATATCACCTTAATATATCATATTTAAAAATATTTACCATCTACAACTATTGTAATATGTATTAAAAGTGAATTATATATGCATTATAAATGTATTAAAATTTATTATACTTGTTTTGAAAAAAAAATTACACCAGGTATTAAAAATTGTAATGACCCTCCAGGTCATTTATGTGTCTATGTCTAACACCTCTGATTCAAAAAGAAGGTAAATCTCAGTTTTCCAAAAATCTAGTGCCAGCTCAGACGGAACCACTAACGGTCCGTAGGTCGGACTACGGACCGTAGTTGGGACCGTGGTTGGCCAGTCCAAGTTTTCCAAAATGTAAAAGTTTCAGTATCTTCATACGGTTCACCAGGACAGTCTGTTGTCCAATGCACGAGCAATAGGTAGGTCTTGTAGGTGAGTCCAAAACTTGTGAGATTGTAAGAAATTTATGTTGAACCCACGGAGACCATGTACGAACCGTAGCTTGACCCACGGGCCGTGCATGGGTCTCATCAATCGAGGGTTCAAGAAACAAGTTTAGGAACCCATCGACGGTCGACCAGGATGGTTCGTAGGTGAAACCACAGACCATAGGTCGCCACCATCGATGGAGGTCGAAAATTATTTTAGAAGGGATTTTGGGTCTTTTCTTCATTATTCCAACCCAATACTATTTCATTTTAACCTTTACCCAAAGCCTTATATAATGATTTTTAACCCCCAAAACACCCAATTCAATTCATTCTCCAAAATTCCCCAAAGTTGAACAAGTCATCCTATCAAATATTTATCTCCCTAAGAAAGAATAAGGAAGCTAGGGTTTCTAGATCATGTCTCCTAATCCTCCATTGATTTTTCCTCCATAGGGTTCGCAAATTCTCCAATCTATACGTTAGAAATCTCCATTTGAAGTTAGGGTTTTCTTCTATGTCATGGGTTCCTTTCAATGTTGATTCAATTGATTGTTTGATTAACTATTATGCATGAATTGAGATAATTCTATGTTTTTAAGTTGAATTCCCATGAACCCGTGCTTAACCCATATTTTATAGATTATGATGATTGAAAGTTGGTTTTTGAACTACGAAAGATGATTTTATGAATATATGCATGTTCTTATGAAATTGATTAAAATGATCTAAGTTACTTTGAGAGTAAAGCATAAATGTTGTTGATTGTTGTGAAAGGATTTCTCACATAATACTGAATACATCAATATGAAAGACTTTCTCACATTAAGGGTTCTTAGAGTTGAAAGGTTTTCTCAACTAAACTATGAATCAAGTTTTAGGAGCTATTCTAATGGTAAGACAAGAGGCTATTACCCATGTCCCCATAATGATAAGACAAGAGGTAATTACCCATGTCCCTTAAAGATAAGATGAATATGATTGAAGACTATTCTGTGGGAATTATACTTAATACCAAGTGGACAAGTGGCAATTACCCGTGTCCCATAAACTATGTGCCATCATAGGTTGTCTTAGATAAACATTCTCTAGTGGATCCACTTAAGCTATAAGTTATGGTCCTTACCTTAGCAAGTAAGGACACCTCTTTGTGGTGTGGAGGTAGACACCCGATTCCATGTTATAGCTCACATGGTCTTTATGTCGGCTAAGGCTAACTCCCACAATGATGAACTAAGGTTACTTCTAGAAGTATCTCACATGTGTTCAAAGATAATTTTACTTGCATTGACCATGATCATGATTATACTTCTAATCTCTTATCTTATGTTTTAAACTTGGTCTTTGCATATTACGAAAATATCCTTTTAGTATGATTTTATAACTCTAAGCATTACTATCATACTTGGTACATTTTTTGTACTAACACATATTCTTGCCTACATTGTTCTCCAAATGTAGGGTCGCATTCCAGTTTCCCATCTCTGTGGCTAGGGATCACTTAATAGATATCGAAGATTGGTGAGTCCTAATGTTTCTAGGACCGAGCCTTTGTTTCTTATTGTCTTTACTTTTCAGTAATGTTTGTGATGTATGGGTTACGTCCCCATCACTCTTGATGTAATAGATCGCTTTTGAGACTATGTAGACTTCCGCTTCATTTTGACAAAACTCTTTATGATAGGAATTGTCTTTTAAAATCTCTTGATTTTCTTTTATCTTGTATGATGCTAAGTGGCTTGTGCAGGGCCTCTCGGGGTCCTATACGCCATGTTACACCTAGGGTATACTCTGGGTCGTGACACTATGCCTTATGTTCGTTGTTTAGAGCGTTTCTATAGTGACCTCAAGTCATTTATGACTTGTTGGCCCCGATAGTTTGATCACCTAGTCGTTCATTTGGTTTTTATGCTAATATTAGAAATTTGGTATAGTCATATATACTAAGAGTTTAAATATTGTAAAATTTCTACTCTTTAATGAATTTTATCCTCTATATATTTTCAATTATAATATTTGTTGTTTGACATAATTGGTTTCTCAAGATTGAATGTTTTTTCATAAATAAGTGAATTATCACTTTCTCTATTGTTTGGTACATGTGCACGCAAAGTATAACATATTAAATTGATGGCCTATTATTCATTCTTTAGCCAATAACAACTAGTTTTACTTGCGCTTCCATGTCATTGTCCATAAACACCCATAAATACGTCATAATAAATTTATCATGAAAGATATCAACCCCTCATATTCTCAAATATGTGTTTTGTCACGACCCAGACCTACACACTGGACGTGGCCGACAATCAAGAACCATTGTTAGTCACCAAGCGAACCCTTAGCATGGCTGACTACTTAGCAAAAGACTGGCTCAAGCAGATATAGACTTTGAAATTGAATTAAATCATTAGGTCAAGTACTCAATTAAATTGTTTGAAAATATTAAATGAAAGCAATAATGATTTTAGAAAAACATCTGAATAGCAATACTAAAAGACTCTTAATACTATATATCGATGAAGCCTCTACTGTTTTAAGATAGGCATCGGAACATGACCCATGACAACCTTAAACAACTACTAAAAGTAAACTAAAGACTAGAGTCCTCCGAAAGTTAGGGGGCCTCACCAAAAGTTGACGAGTGACCGAGTGATCTAAACGAAACGACTGTTGATGATCCTGAACAGCTGTATTTGCATCATAAAATGATACATGTTGAATGACATTAGTACATAGAATGTACGAGTATGTAATATGCATAGTGAAATAATAACTGAACTAAGAGGCTAAAATATAACCCAACTGAAGTAAAGCATAAGCATGAGCCAAAATTATTTAAGCTTCACAAATAAAATGCAACAATAGAAAATATTGAACTAAACTTAAATATATTTGTCTCATGCTTATGCTTTACTTTAGTTGAGTTATATTTTAGCCTCTCAGTTTAGTTATTATTGTTTCACACATCCATATAACATACTCGTACATTGAATGTACTAATGTCATTCAACCTGTATCATTTTATGATGCAGATATAGGTGTTGAGGATCATCAACAGGCATTTCATTGAGATCACCCATTCACTTGTCAGCTTTTGATGAGGCCCCCTAGCTTTCGGAGGACTCTAGTCTTTAGTTTACTTTTAGTAGTTGTTTAAGGTTGTCGTGGGTCATTCCCGACACCTATCTTAAAACTGTAGAGGTTTCATAGATAGATAGTATTGAGAGTCTTTCAGTATTGCTATTCAGATGTTTTGTTAAAATTATTACTGCTTTCATTCGGTGTTTCCAAACAGTTTAATTGAGTATGACTTAATGATTTATTTTAGTTTTAAAGTCTATATCTTTTTGAGCTCTTTCGCTAAGTAGTCATCCAGACCAAGGATTCGCTTGGGGACCATCAATGGTTCTTGACTGTCGGCCACGTCCAGCGTAGGTTCAGGGCGTGACACAACATATATTTGAGAATATGAGGGGTTGGTATATTTGTCATGATGAATTTATTATAGTATATTCAGGGGTGTTTATGGACAATAACATGGAAGAGCAAAGAAAAATAGTTGCTACTGGCTAAAGAATGAATAATAGGCCATCAAATTGAATATCATATATTTTGCATGCATATGTACCAAACAATAGAGAAAGTGATAATTGCCTAATCTATGAAAACATATTAATATTGAGAAACCAACTATTTCAAAGAAGAAATATGATAATTTAAAATATGGAGAGGATAAAATTCATTATAGAGTAAGAATTTTACAGTCTTTAAAATTCTTAATATATGTGACAATACCAAATTTCTAATATACGCATAAAAAAATGAACGACCAGGTAACCGAACTATTAGTCCCAACCAGTCATAGATGACTTGAGGTTACTATAGGACGCTCTAAATGACGAACAGAAGGCATAGACACAAAAATGACCTGGAGGGTCATTATAGTTTTTAATACATAGTGTGATTTTTTTCCAAAATAAGTATAATACATTTTAATACATTTATAATGCATATATATTGCATATATAATTCTCTTTTAATACATAGTACAATAGATGTAGATGGTAAATATTTTTAAATATGATATATCAAGGTGATAAAAATATGAGTAAAACAATATTTTTTATAGAAATCCCTTAAATTTATTTGGACTTCACACATTAAATAAGTCCATTTTAATCATTTTAATCCAAGGTCCATTTCATTCTAAGTCCCAAACTTATGTTGTGTATCTAATGACATGGTGTTTCAATCAAATCTAAGGCCAACAAGATGATGCCATGTGTTTAAATGGCGTGGCAGCTCCAAGATAAAAAAAAAATAGAAATTTTCTAAGTGTTCAAAATGTCGTGTCTTGGATTATTATAAGCAATTTTCTTACAATATATAGAGAGATGCATATATCATTAAACAACATTGCTTCTACAAAAAAAAGAATGAAGTAAATTTGATAACATTTTTACCAAAAGAATATTGAATCATTCTTTTCTTGCAAATAATAGTAGTCTCTTAATTGTTAGTTTCTTAGTAATCTAAGTATATATAAATTTTTTCATAAAAAGATAAGGCAGTGATTATTATGGGTCCAACATGACGGGTAGATCTAGCCTTTCCATAAATCTAGCAGATTCATTTTAGCAGATTTGTGACTATATATCAAGTCTTTTTTACACTTCTATTTTGTCCCTGTTCATAAGTTCTTAAGTTCTACTGGGAATGAATGGCTAGATCATTTTTCCCGTTCCTGTTGCTCCTATAACTATCACCACCTTGTTATGGGATTTTCACTCCAGAGCGTATTTGAATAAGAGGTTTTCATGGGCCTTTATCTAATATGGGTATATAGAAAAGTGATTATTTTCGTTACAAAAAAAAGGAGAAGATGACTTTTGTATATATTTTCAATAGTTGATTGATTATTTGGGTAATGAAGTTTCATTTCTAGATAGACAACTCAATATTTTGTTTGTTTAATTTTACAATTTTTTTGTGTCATGTTTGAGGCATCAAGTATCTACTTTTTATAGAAAATTGAATGAGAATTTATCAAACGCCTGAAATAATATAACTTGTGAAGATAAATAAATAATAATGTAATTTATAATTTTTTGCATAGACTTTTGCAACAACCGGATCCGTTGTTATTTTGAAAGGTACCTCATGCAGAACCCTAAAAAATTATTTATACGGTGCCAAATAAAATATTTTGGGCACACGACGAATCAAAATTGGATTTTTTGTGGTTGATGCCATCCCGCCATAGCAGGAAGCTTTTTGCTATGGCGGTGCCGCTATAGTATCTGCACGGACGCTATAACGGGTCGAGGGAAATCATACCCTGGTAAATTAATAAATAAATAAAAGAGAAAAAAAAGATCCCACTTGTCCCTTTTATTTAATCGGAGACTTGTGAAATATTTTCATGTCATTTTCTGTCTTAAACTTGTAAAAGCCTTAGGATTCTTTTTATTATGATTAAAAATTCAAATTTCTTTAGTCATTTTTAAAAGAAAAACTATAACAACCTGCTCCCGTCGTTATGGATAAGCCAATGGGAAAGGAATTTGGGCTAGAAAACTTCTGAGTAGTAACTTGGAAATTTTGAGTCTAGGCCTGACTTGGACGAAATCAGATTTAGGTGAGGTCCACAAATGGATGGGTGATTGTATTATGAATTTGATCATTTTAGTGAATAGCCAAGATGATACGGAGACTGTACGACTTTACGGAATCAAATTCAAGCGGGTAGAACTCTCATAATCGATCTTAGCGTAAAATGGTGGTTTTAGAACATCAAGGTTTGAGGGTGAGTGAAATGGGGACTTGGAACACAAATTATGAGTTTTTGTGAAACCCACCATGGCGAGGCTGCTATGGTGGGATTGGCCCGCTATGGCGGGCTAGTCGCGAGTAAAAATGCAAAAGTCCCAAAAATGTTATTTTCTTCAAACTTCATTCTTGGAGAGCAAAAGGGTGACCTAGGCTATTTCTTCTGGTTTTTCACTAATTCTCGCGCTAAAGGTAAGTCAATTACTCCCCTAATTTGTAATTAATTCTTAGAACTTAGAATCCTTGCTATTTATCCTTGGGGGAGGGTTTTGGCTTGAATTTAATGGTGGAAAAAGCCCTAGTTGGGTGTTAGGATCATGGGATTGGCCAAGGGTTAGTATTTGGATATAATCTAGGTAAACTATGCCACTATTATTGATCCTTTGCATTAATTACTTATTTTACATCAAGAACAAGTTGAGAGACTCCGGAAAGGGAAAGCTCAAGTTCATTAAGAGTGTTTAGGCTTGGTTTCGAGATAGGTGATGGTTTGATTTCCCGTATGTGTTATATATGCATGCTAACTGCTCCATTGTAATCATGCATGTATGTGAAGAGGGAAAGATGAAATGAAACTAATGAAATGACTATTTGTGATTTTGTAGCATGCAATGAACCTGTTAAGTGTATAAATCATTCATTGTGGTACTGATTGTGTTTGTGATTGTGGTTGATTAGATTTGGTATCACGTTCTCACACATAACTGGATCGGGTGTCACGTTCCGACACATATTGGATCGGGTATCACGTTCCAACACATTATTTGATTGGGTGTCACGTTCTGACACACTGAAAGTTTGAGTGTGGGTTCCATGAGAGAACCGTCATTGACTGTTGCATTTGAGATTGATATTGTGAAACTTATATATTGAGCATGAACTGGTAAATTTTTATTCTTTCTATATATGTATGGGTTACTATGTTGTAGTTACTTGTGTATGTCTTACTTAGTGGAATAGTCGTCTGATCGTACCAGTACACCATTGTTTGTGTACTGATACTGCTCTTGCTCTTTCTTTGTTGAGTATAGGGAATCTTCAGGTGGTTGTTGAGAGACATCAGCTAGGAGATCACTAACTTGTCGAGTTCAAGGGTGCACCACTTCCTTTAGGCTACCATGGATTCATATAGGATCTTTGTCCATTTCCTTCGGACTTAGACCTTTTAGACTCTTTACTTTATGTTTAGTTGTTTTGGGGCTGCATCCCCTTTTCTTAGACCGTTTAGTTAGAAGTTTTGGTACAATGACTTTCAAGTTCTAGGGGTTGAATTTCCGTTTGTTTATGTTTGTTTTGATAACTTACTGAGTTTATGGGAACTCAACTTTTAAATTGATTATGTAAACCTGTTTCCACATCTTTAAATGTATGTCTTTTAGTTAGTATTTGTTTAGTTGGGTTGTAGTAATGGTTCTCCTACCGGAGGATTAGTGTGGGTTTCAATCATGGTGGTTTGGGTCGTGACAAAAACACATTATTTTTTATCAAAGTAATAAGTTAATAATCTAAAAAATCACAAATGATAAACTGCACTAACATAACATTGGAAATAAAAGAGCACTAACATAATATAGTGAGTAGACCGTGTCTCACTGTTTTCTTTTCACAGGGGGTGTGGAAAGGAATGAGTGGGGCGATATGGTGAATTTTAGAGGGAAATATTTTGCACCTCTTTTTAATTATAAGTGATAGAATATTAAGTTTTTTAACGTCCAAGTTAAAAATCATTTTTTTCCCTTTAGCTGAAATCAAAATAATGGCTATCAAGAATTTGAAAAATAAGTTATTTATTCATCAAATGGATGAAGACATCTCCAGGGTCATCGCGGAAAATGAAATCGCAAGTAAAATATGTGTGTCGAGTCCAATTTATTCGATGCCAGCTGAAGACTTTTGAAATCTTTCTCCAAAAAGTTTAGAGATCGTAATATCTCCACCTAAAAAGAAAACTAAATCGAGAAGGAAGCGAATTAAATAGGTACCTCCTATAGAAGAGGTGGTTTCAAAGAAAAGAAATAAATTGTCTCTAAGTAAAATATTTGGCCAAAAAAAAACTATTGTCCTATGAGATCGAATGAAGTTGCAGGAACAAGTAATAGTCTAGTTTCATGACTTTTTATCGTATTTGTAACATGTAATTATTATACTATTTTTAGTTCAAACAACTTATATAGTTGTTGAAAAATTTATAAAACGTATACAAACAACTTCAAATGTTATTGAAAAACAGATACAGTTGAAGGGGTCAAGTCCTTCAAACAACTGCATTAGTTGTCCCGGCAACATTTTAATTGTCCAAGAATATTGAAGAGTTGTCTAACAACTTCGCATAGTTGTCTAACAATTCTAATAGTTGTTGAAACAATTTCTATAATTATTGAAAATTAACAAAGTCATTTTATGAATTATATAGTATAAACTAGGTCATTTAATAATATTTGAAGATCGATCAAGTTATTTTTGTAAATTATAAAGTATAACCTAAGTCGTTTAATAATAATTGAAGATCGATCGAGTCATTTTGAAAATTATTAAGTATAAACTAAGTCACCAACATGGGTTGTGGTGCACTGGTGGGAGTGTTTCACCCTTAACTAGAGGTCTCGGGTTCGAGCCATGGGTATGGAGAAAATCATGTTGGGAGGGCCACCTCCGAATGGGCCCTGCAGAGCGCAATCCAGATTTAGTCGGAGCTGCAATGTGGGTTCTGGACACCGGGTGGGAAACCAAAAAAAAAGTATAAATTAAGTCGTTTAATAATAATTGAAGATCGATCAAGTCATTTTGTGAATTATTAAGTATAAACTAAGTTGTTTAATAATAAATGAAGATCGATCGAGTCATTTTGTGAATTATTAAGTATAAACTAAGTCCTTTAATAATAATTGAAAATCGATTTAGTCATTTTGTGAATTATAAATTAAGTTGTTTAATAATAATTGAAGATTGACTGAGTCATTTTGTGAATTATTAAGTATAAACTAAGTACTTTAATAATAACCAAAGATAGATCAAGTTATTTTGTGAATTATTAAGATAAATTAAGTTGTTTAATAAAACTTGAAGATTGATCAGGTTATTTTGTGAACTATTAAGTATAAATTATGTCGTTCAATAAAAAATAAAGATTGACAAAGTCATTTTGTAAATTATTAAGTTTAAAGAAAGTAATTTAATAATAACTGAAAATCGATCAAGTTATTGTATTGTAACACTCCGAAAATTTCTAAGCAAAGACTCGAAGCATTCTTCATTTGTGTATAAGGTTAAAAGTGTTACTCCCAATTGCACAAGCAATTGTACGTGGTCACGCAAGTAATATAGTTGCTCTTAAAAGAACCAGATTATCGAACCCAAAGGACTTGTACCTTAACTATTTTTACTAAATTATACTGGTCTAATTATTTATTTAAGAGTGCCAAAAGAAAAGAATGAAGGAATAAAATAATAAAATTACTTACAGTAATTTGGAAAATTCCAGGGTTGCAGCATGTGTTGGATTTAAATCGTATCTCAGGCAATGAACTAATTTTGGTTATCAAGTTACTCATTTACAAGGTTATTTATATGAGTAGGGTCTCTCGACCTCTAGTCGCCTACTCCAATTAGCTGTCTAACTACATCGTTGAGCAGGGATAGACAGTCCAAATTGGAGAGCATTTATATTTCATCATGTTTCGTAACCAAGCTAGTTGTTCGTCCGGGCGTCACTCCTAAACACAAATCAACTTAATGGAATATCAAGCTTTTTATATTCTTTGATCTATCTACATTATCCTCTCTCAATTTTATGAATAAACAAGAGATTTATTTCTATGGTAATCAAGCATGAAATACTAAAACAAGAATATGAAAAGTAACTTAAAACGATAACCAAGAATTAATTCAAAAAACCTTCAATATTCAACAATCAATCTGTAGTTACAGCCCTAGAACAAGGGTCTTTAGCTACTAATGTCTAAGAAAAGAAAGAAGAAGAAAAGAACCCTAAAAAGTATTGACAACTTTATACTTTGATTCCCTATGATTTATGTCCCATATTAATTATTTCTATGGACTATTTATAGATATAGAAAACCCTAAATAAAATAACTAAGTCCAAATCAAATTAGGAGACCAAACACAATAGAAATTAGATTTCCGTACGCGTGAACCGCCTCAAAATTTTGAGGAGACTACATTGGCTGCAACGTGGCAGCAAAAATTTCCAATTGAATGTGCACTTTGCCGCATATAATTTTATATATTATTATATTCAATTTAATCCACTAAACTGTCTACTTGATTTCCTTCTATAATTTTCCATCTTTAATTCGTTTTAGCTCCAAGCTTCTTCGACTTTACACCAATTTACTCCTACAAATAAAATACATTATTTAGCACAATCCATAAAATTCATGCTAAAAAAGGACCAATATAAATACTAAATGTGAGGCAAATAATAATTAAAAATATGTATTTTTGACCTCACATCAACACCCCACACTTAAACTTTTACTCGTTCTCGAGCAAGCATTAAAGCTCATCTCAAAAATATCAAACTAGGAATGTCATCACTTTGGTTGACACAAACAATTAGGCCATATACAAATTTCAAAACATCAAGTACTCTCCCCGCTCATTATGCAAGATGTAACACCCCAGATTCGAGAAAGGAAAAAAAATTCTAGATTTTCAGAAGTTGCATGTGCCACTGAAGGAAGCCACCTACGGACCGTCAGTCAGCTCCGTCGATGGGCCAGCCAACTTTCAGTTTCACACTTCAGATTTTATCCTTCAGTCACGAATGACGGCCGACCAGCACGGACCATCATTCGATCCACGGTCCGTAGGTATGATCGTTGGTGAAGGCCAGCAGCCAATTAGGGGGAAATTGATAATTGGGTCAACTTCAAATGGTCATAACTCTACGCACAAAATGAATTATGTGTCCCATGACCTATGATAAGATATATAATTGAATCCTCTTTCCAATTCCGATGAGGTTGCTAAAATCCGACCTCCGAGTAAAATGTTATGCTCGTTTTAGTGAATCCCTGTCGGACAAACTTGACCGACGGACCCAAACGACAGCCGGTAGATCAAACGACGGACCGTCGTTCCTTCCATGGATGGGCTTCGCCAAAATTAAGTCAGGGTCTTTTGGTCTTTTCCTATTTTGTTGGACCCCTAAGCTACGTCGTTTAGACCCTAAATTATGAGGTTTTAGTCCATTTAAGCCTAGAAACATAACTAGAACTTACCTAAGTCAAATCATTCTTCAAAACTTAGAAAAATTAGAACGCTAAGAGGAGAAAAAGTTCAAGAACACAGCAAGTTTCCTCCAGTTCCAGCCCTGAAATCGAAGGATTTCTTCGTGGAATTCGTCACCAGGTATGTGGGATTTCACTAGTGGGTTCCTTTCACCCATTAGGTCCCTAGTTTTCAGTCAGTTTCTTGATTCCATGATTATGAACAGACCTAGGGTTTCTAGAATTTCAACAGATCATCATGAATTAGTTAT
>JAJOOS010001883.1:0-26297 GCA_029582725.1 Solanum chiquidenum
GATATCCAAAAAGCTTTTTAGATATAGGGGTAACTGTATCTGTGGACTAAGACTCATCTGGGTAGAAAAATACTATATTTTGAGTCAGACTTGGGTTATTGATCTGAGTACCTTATTTTGTAATGAGCACAGTTTCCTGATGATGTGCAAAATATCATCCAATATTCTCTAGCACAGGGATGCATTGAATTCACACCTGAAGCATCGTTGATAGTCTGTATATTGCTATTTTATCTCATGTACCATCATCTGCTCTGTTATGCAGGAACCTCGTCTAGGAAGGTGGGGACGTATTGCTGATGTTCGAAATGGAGTTTTTGTGCATCCTTTGAAGCATTCGTGATATTGAGCTTGTTGCTCATTGCCCATTTTGGCTCATGCTAAAAGAGGAATAACCTTCTCTGTACTTTCTTGTGAGGTCAATATTTATTTATGTTGGCAAAATTTTTGATCTATCAATTTTGATATATTTTTATCCTCTCTTTTCACCTTTGTTCATATTGATTCAGCTACGTAATAGAGAAATACAGAACAATTTTAGTGTATTAATTGAAATTCAAATGACTCAGTGAGTTTGAAGGTTTTGCTTAATACTTCTCAAGAAACAACAATACACCCAGTGTAGTCTCCCAAAGCGAGGTTTGGGGAGTGTAGAATCAACAATACACCCAATGTAGTCTCACAAAGCGAGGTTTGGGGAGTGTAGAATGTACGTAGATTTTACTCTACCTCAGACCTTGCAAATGTAAAGGACAGCATCTTTAAGACCTCTTTCCTCAATAGAGAAGTTTTCTTTGTCGTCACATATTCATTTGGAAAAAGTGCAAAGTGAAAAAAGTTGTCTTCATTTGCAATGCACAGGTGAATATCATCAATTATACAAGGGGGAATCATGGAAATGTTGTCAAGATGACTTTTGGTACTCACTGGTCCCTGCTGGAATGGCCAAAAAAATAATGCATGTATGATGCCCTTAGAAGAGGCCAAATCATAATAATGACCTGGTTGATCATAAGAAATAGTATTCACTTTGCACTCGTGTGATCTAGTGGTCAATGAAGTTGTATTTACTGGTTGATGGTGAAATAATATTCTCATCTGTCGTAACCTTGGTGGACAGTGTTATCCTGTATCTCTTGATGGTAAGAGGTGGTAGGTATCTTGTGGAACTAATTGAAGTGCGCGAAAGTTGACTCGGACATCACGATCATAAAAAAAATAGTATTCACCTTTTCCCGAATAATTTTACTTTTATTTGAGAATTAATATTTTGATCACGGAAATAAAATGAAAAATATTTGAAATCTCAAACGCCTGCTAAGTACTTAACCACTAAGGTCTTGAGTGACAATGAGTGCACTTCTAATTTATTTCCTTTTAATAACAACAGTAGTATCAAGCCAACAAAAAACAAGAAGTTTAAGCCATTGGAAGATTTTCACTTCTATTTGCAGGAATCTTTAATTTGAAATATTTTTTAAAATTTGGTCTTCATGAGATTTTTGTGGCTATACAGAAATGCACTAGTTATCATCAATTGTATCATTGTAAGTGTTATTCAAGGACAATAAATTGTGTTAATCTTTTCTTTTTATACTTATGGTATTCGATCGATTACCTTAATTAATTTCACGAGATACTTATTAACTTCTATTAACACAAGTACGCATCAAGGCTTTGCACCTATGAGAAAAAAAACTACTATAATATTTTTTTGTCTTTGTTGAAATTTGAACATAAAATTTCATGATTCAATACAACACTATATAATTTATACGCTATAATTTTAATCTTTAAATTATAACTTTATAATTGCAAGTAGACATAAAAACTCAACATTATTAGAAAGAAATAGAGAAAATACTCACTTGTTCCAAGCTACAAATGAAATCCATGATTAAAGGGCGAAAACCTAAAATTAATGAAAAAACTTTCTTTCGGTAGACTTCGTAATCATTATTATTATCGAAAATATACGTCTTAATTCTTAAACATCATAAACAAATTTACATGCTAATTTCCAAAAAAAAAAAGTACTACCAAATATCATGCATCTTTTTATTACGTTTTTATAAAAAATCCAAATACACCAACCACGTACATAAATAATTCTAATTAACGATCACAAATTTTTATTAACAAGTTATGAACATATTACGGATCAAAAAACATAAAATTATGAACATACACACTTTTGATCAATTAAATCTAAATCTTTTTTGTTTCTCACCCGATGTTTGAAGCTCGCATTAGAGTCCCAACTAAATCTAAATCACGTACTGTATAGTTCATTTTGGAATGACACTCATCTTAATAAATAAAGTACAATTTAAGTTCTTTATAATCCAAAATTACAAATAAATATATCAAAGTACCCAAAATAATTATATCTAGAAAATATACCAACAAGTTATCTTTTCTTAAATAAAAAAATATTTGTTTTGACATCTTCTCAAAAATCCACTGATCCAACTAATTTAAATTCCGTTTTTTTCAAGCTAAAAAAAAAAGAAATTTTAACTTAGTAATTTTATTTTTTTTATAATAGATTTAATAAAATTTATTTTGTGGCATCTTTTTCTTCTCAAAGGTCCCCAAAAATACAACAAGGAAAAAATGCCTCTTTCCACCGTCTCACAATTGGTGCTAAGTATAATTCTTTTATGAGCATGATAACAATTGAACCGAATCCAATCTTATCAAAGACTCTGCTCCCCACCTTTTTCTAGGGCTTCCTGGGTTCAAGATCATTGTTGGGGTTGTTTTCTTTTTGTTCCTAGATCCAAATTGTTGAAAATTCTCTTCTGGGTCGGTTCTTGATTCTGAAAAAATGGCTATGTTTTGGCGTATGGCTGGCCTCTCCACTGCTTCTCCAGTAACCCCTTTAATCTCCTGTCTCATTTTTTTTTTTACTTTTTGTGAAATGTTTGTGTACGATTTGAATGTTTGGAGTGCTATATCTAGTGTTTATTGATTGGAATTGTATTGGGTGGTTTATTTTTGAAGGATTTTGATTATTGGAAATGGGTTTGGGTTCTTGTTGAATTTCTTGTTATGTATGTTGTGTTGTGTTGTAGCAGTCTTAATTGAATTCAGAATTGTGTAAGGGAAAATTGGTAATGTGATTGTTCTGGACTTTTAGAGTGGGGAGTACTTTTTTGGACTGAATTTATAGTGGAAGTTAATGTTTTGGGGGTCTGGTGTTTACTTGTTGTAATCTGATTGTTTTAATTATGCAACTCGAAGAGACTGAGTGTTAAATTTCTTATTGAAAGAGGGAAAAAGGAAGAGAGTGAGTGTTAGATGGATTTGGATGATGGTGGCATTTTTAAAGATATTTTTTGGGTTAAATCATAGAGCAATGGAACAGTGGCAAAGGAGAAGTTTATGATGGACTGGTGGGCCTTATGATTGGATCTAATTTCTTGAACAAATAGCTGTGGTTTGATGAATAATACATCTATACTTGCTAATTGAAGAAAATAGTACTGATGAAGTTCCTGTCTATCAGGTCCTCAATGTTGAACTGCAATTCTACCTTTATGCAGCATTGTGGAATTTTTTGAGGAATGTACTTTTCGTCACTTGCTTTTTATCTGAACTAAGTGCTAGATTATATTGCAAATTTTAAACTATTTTGCTTTCTAGATTGACATCAACAAAGTAAATGATATCTCTTGGTAAAATTATGTTCTTTCCAATTCACTATTTCACTTCAATTCTTATGCCACATACTTGGGCAATGTACCTTTTGCCCATACTAGACGCCTTTTCTAAGCATGCCCAGGTAGCCTTTCATTTGGAATTTGGTTGTTTTTATGGAATTTAGACGAGCTAATCCGGGGAACGGAAGTCCATTTATTTGTACCACATACATAGGCCATTTCAAGTCTTATGCCATATACTTGGGCAATTTACCCTTTTCCCATACTAGACACCTTTTCTAAGCATCTCCAGATAGCCTTTATTTAAGAAGTTGGTTGTTTTTATGGAAGTTAGAGGAGCTGATCCCAGGAATGGAAGTCCATTTGATCGTGCTCTGAAACACATAGAATTGTATGAAATAGGTACGATATATTTTTTTTTTCCTTTCCTTTTTTGATACCCGAGAATTCCCTGAGGGTCAGTGGCACACAGTTTGAAACTTGGTGGATAATGGACCCGCCCCCTTCTTTTCTACACTTAATACCAGACTTTTGTCTCTAGAGGGTTCAAACCTGTTTACGTGTGCCTAAATCACACATAAAATATAGCTTATTTCTTGAAACATGGACGGCGATAGTATAAAATATCTAACACCTATTTTTTGACTCAATTGTTTGCTAGCTTATTTAATGGGCTAAAGGCTTAACTAATTGAATAATGATGTGACACAATGGCTATGGGGGTTCGGGTTGGAGACACAAACTTTGTCAGGGGGAGGGGGGGAATTAAGGATAAATATGGAATTTGGGAAGGAGGTGGAGAACTAGAGACATCACTTAGCCTTTCAGGTGTGGTTAAATTTTGGGGAAATAGATGGTGCGGGGATGACACTTTGAAAGATGATTTCCAGAGTCTCTATAGAAGTTCTTGCCTGAGAGAGATGATAGTTCAACAAATTAGGAGGACACTAGGTGGAGAGACTTTTTTGGGACTTGAGCTTTAGAAGGATGTTAAATGATCGGGAAGTATCAATTGTAATTTTAATTGTCAAAAACAATAAAATGATTGGGAAGTATGTGAGCTCCAAAGATTGTTAGTCTTATTACATAGGCAAGGAAACCCAATTGATAAACCTGATGCATGGTGGTGGAAATTTAAGGGAAAATGGCGTGTTAATTATGAAGACTTTCTATGAGAATCTGTTGCTTAGGGAGGAGCAAGTGTATCCATGTAACGCAATATGGATCCCAAAGGCACCAAGGAAGGTGTGCTTTTCACTTGGTTAGCCACAAGAGGGGCAATTTGACAATAAAGAACTTGAAAAAGCGGAAAATTGTATGCATCGGCTGGTGTTATATGTGCAATGAGGCGGGTGAAGATGTGGATCATCTTCTCCTACATTGCAGTTTGACATATGGTGGGATATGTTTAGGTGGTTTGGCACTCCATGGTGATGCCAAAAACGGTGAAAGAATTGATGTTCAGTTGGAAGAGTGGGAGGAGAAGAAGAAGACGAAGGGCATGAAATGTGGTGCAACTTGCATTAATGTGGGTTGTCTGGAGAGAGGAATCGAAGAGCTTTTGAAGGTGTAGAGTCGAATTCCCCTCCAAGTAGCCTTCGTTCCCTTATTTTATTTTGGTGCACTCAGAAAGTCCCCTATTGTATAGACGATTGGGTGGAGTTTGTAGAGACTCAGTTGATTGTGTAGATTCTTTACCTTTTGGTATACCACTTGTATGTGGTCATTTTATGGCCTTGTTTATGATATGAAATATGTTTTACTTGATCAAAAAAATGATGTGACACAAAGGGATGGTTTCATGATGATAATGTAGAGTGAACATGTCAGTTAACTGGACAAATGTAGATTGTTGACTTAACAGGTAAATTGGCATGTACTGTTCCCTAACAAGAAGTTGTAGAGTGCTGATTTTACATGTTAGCTACGGGGACTGATGGATCTGTTTCTAGACAATGTGGATGTGTAGTCACTTTGTATTACACTTGAAGGATACAGGGTTTCACCACAGCAATCAGTGTCATCTAGATGGTTAAAAGAGACGTGAATAGTTGAATTATCATAAAAGAAGAAAAAACTTTCATTGTGCTGATAACTTATGGCAAGTCTACAAGGATTGAGAGTTTCTGATATGAAGGATAAGAAAGAGACAAAAAAGAGAACTTTTCATAGATTTTGGTAACAACATAGGGGCTCCATGTATAGTAGTTTGTCCTTTGGAAAACACACGGTTCTTTACCTAAGTTGGACCTTGGTAATGCTATCTAAACAGTAGGAAGGCAGTGAATGTATGACAACTATCTCTCAAGCACATCTTTAGTTCCGATCTCAATAATTAATTGAATATTCTTCATCATATATTATGGAATCTGAATATATTCTGCAACTTTTGCTTTGGAATATTTCAGAAATATTCTTCTACATAAATTTAATGGATGCAAGCGCAATTTATTATTTGGGTTCATTACTTCTTGGCTTTCAACATTGCTTACTCCAAAGCATTGTATCAGTGTTCAACTAATGATGTTTCTCAATAAATAATGTGTGGATATTTTATGATAAAAATAATGTGCATAGATTTATAGGATACACTTACTATTTTCAGGTGGAGACAATTTTGGATAAGGAAAATTTTGCACTGGATGAGCTCTTGGATGAGGATGAAATAATTCAAGAATGTAAAGCTCTTAATGGACGCCTTATTAATTTGTAAGCACCTTATTCGCTCTTGGTTCTTCAGGGGGGTTGTTGGTATGCTAGATATAAGTTGTAATAACATCAAGTTCTATTAATTTTGTATGTGATGTACAAACTACAAAGTATCTGCCAACCATTGATGTTTTATGGAAAATCCATTTAAAGTAAATATCTTTTATTGTGAAAAGATAAGTCTGGATTTGCTGCTGTATGGTAAGGTTTAGCTGAGGGAGTCTAGTGATGCATGCCGTGCATTTGAAGCCTTTTTAAAATTGGCTGGTCTGGATTTAGTAAGAACAAGTGGATAACTTTTGTAATTCTGGTTTGTTAATTAGGACTATAAAAAGTTTAGTGTGCACGAAATAAACATGCCAAGTGCAAGGCTAGTTAGATATCCTTCTTAAACTCAATTTTTTGGTTTTTTTTTTTTGGGTGGGGGGGTTTGTGGGCTGAGGCAGTGCTTGGTTTTTAACAAAACTTAATTTTGTTTTCACTATGGACTGTAAAGATCAGTGTTATTACAAGTTATCACTTAAATGATGAAGCAATGGGCTTCATAAAAGTGTGCACTTGAAACAATGACAACCAATGTGATCCCAACGCGAAGTGGTCTCGGTTATTTGAATCTCTACTTTGAATAGTCGGATTAATATCAGCGTTATTGTTAATTGGATTGTGAAATCAGTTATTTTAATTGCATTCTGATCATTATTGTACTAAATTCATGTAATTTTGGTGATCTTTTTAATGTTGTGAATTGTGAGTTTGACTTCAAAGAATCATATACTTCACTTCCGGTATTTCGCTTCAAGCATCATGGACCTTGTCGCTATTTTTTTTCGCTTTTGCTTTTAAAACCATGGGTAAGATATTTTTGATGTTTTAGACAATATGGAAGAAGTATCATGTGATGACAGGCTTCTATTTTGTAACTGTCTAACTTTCGGGGACTATACAGTTTGGTATAGTATATCTGTTAATATATATACTCCCTCTATTTCAAAAAGAATGATCTCCTTTCCTTTTTAGTCTCTTTCAAAAAGAATGACCTCTTTCTTTTTTTAGTAACATTTTAATTTTAGCTTTCCACGTGGCATGTTTAAGGCCACAAGATTAAAGGACAATTTTGTATATTTGACATAACTTTAATTTAGAACCACAAGATTCAAATGTCTTCTTTATTTTCTTAAACTCCGTGCCAAGTCAAACTAGGCCACTCTTTTTGAAACGGAGGGAGTAGAATGTTACCATTATAAAAATGGTAATATTATGAAACTTTTGGTGCCATCTCTGCACAATTTGTTTCTTCTTGTAGGATTTAAAGGTCATTTCTTGGAAGAACCTGTCAAAAAAGGAAGTCATTCCGTGGAAGAAACTGATCATCTTATGCTTTTCTTTCTGACAGTCTGCGAGAAAGAGCTCAAGTTGAACAACTTGTCAGGTACATAGTGGAAGAGGCTCCAGAAGATGCTGAGAAGAAACGAACTTTTAAGTGAGTGTCTGACTGGCACTGGAAAGTTATTTACATTTCATATGTACTAGGCTCTGAATATTTCTTTGGATGAGAATATGAGTTCTCTTTTTCCTTGACCCGAGTGCATGTATTAAAAAAGTTCTTGCTTGATTGTGCCATAGGTTTCCTTTTATTGCTTGTGAAATTTTTACATGCGAGGTGGACATAATTCTTAAAGCTTTGGTTGAGAATGAGGAGGTATTCACTCTTTTTTTTATCATGTATTTTTATTCTGCCTTTGTTCTATATGCTTAGTTCCTTGATTATTGTTTATATAAATTGGCTTTCTCATTTTGGATGTCAGCTAATGAACCTGCTATTCTCATTTTTGGAACCTGAGCACGCACATAGTACTCTGTTGGCTGGTTACTTCAGCAAGGTATTCGTCATTGACCACTAGCCACATTAGTGTGAATTATGCTTCACTTAGCTATGTATTCCTTGGTTTATATCTCTAAATATATTTAACTGGAAGGGGAGTGGTTAATAAGTTTGCAAGGTTGATTCCTTTACTTATCAGGGACAAAGTTTGCAATGTTGACAACTTCTCTGTTGGGGGTGCCGTGTTTTAATTTCCAAAAAAACTTTTTGTTGAAAAACTATGTTTATTTTTCAATTTTATCCTGTCTAGTTTCTATTGTCTTGCTCCCGATTCGACCAAAAGCAAGGTGATAGTTGCATGCTAGATACTACTTTAAGACTGAATGAAGGACTTTACTTGCTGGATTTTGGATGAAAACAATGCTGCATTTAATATTTTCTGGAAGTACTTCCATTTTTTAAGGTTTATTTCTTCTGTGAACTGTTATTATCAGATTTTCAGTTTCTACACTGTATTTGATGCCCAAGTTTCTTATTTTAGGTTGTCATATGCTTGTTGCTGCGGAAGACATCAGCATTTATGAACTATGTACAAGTAAGTCTGCTGCTTCTTATTAGCTATCATGATTGATTTGCATTACAAAAACACACATATAGGAAATGATTGGATGTTATATCAGTCGAGGTAAAGCTGGTCTATGGATCATGGATGTACCAATGAAACCTTGCTCCCTTTTAGTCTCCAATCCATTTCTTTTACGTTCTTTAAGATGGTGGAGGGTGTTCGCCTGTTGTGACTTGTTTATATCTACTTTAGTTTGAGATGCCAGTTCTTGTGTGACTAACTGGTATGTTCTACCGAAAAATTCTTTATGTATTTAATGTATCAATCATCTGGCTAGCTTTTTAAAAATTTATTGTCCCTTGTAAAATGGTGAAACGTTGATTTCTACCGCCTCTTAATGCTTTCAATAAAAAGTCAAGCACAGTCAAGCAAATAATTATGGTTTATTCTCTTGTAGGCTCATCAAGATATTGTCAAGAAGTTGGTTGATCTCATTGGAATTACATCCATCATGGAGGTTTGTAATTTTTGAAATAGTTTAAGGCATGTTTTGGTTGTTTAGCATGACTAAATCCAGAAGTTCTAATGCTTTTGATTTTAGGTGTTAATCCGCCTAATTGGCACTGATGAACATTTGTATAGCAACTTCTCGGATTCCATGCAGTGGTTGGAAGATACAGATGTGCTGGAGATGATCGTTGATAAGTTTAGCTCATCAGTATGTCAATTTCCTGAATTTATTAGTAACACTCTAATTTGCCAAGTCATTAGTCATTACATGATTTATGTGTTTCGATATCAAACCTGGCTTGGGGAACTAAGATTGTATTGCATTCCTGCTTTATGCTACCATTCTGAATAAAGGAAGTACTGCATGCCTGATGATATTTGCTAGGCGACCAAGGTGCTGGGGCTGATAAGAAGGTTATAATTCATCGATTTATATGTGTAACATAATGTGCTCAGTAGGGATGGATCAAATATTGATGGTCTAGTATTCATCTATTTAGTTAGTGACTGGGTACCCTACAAATCTTGTAATTGCTGGTGTAGGTTACTATGGTAATGGACTTCTCTGTAATTGCAGGATTGCCCTGAAGTGCATGCTAATGCAGCAGAAACTTTGTGTGCCAGTACTCGATATTCTCCACCTGGGATAGCTGCCAAAATCTCCAGCTCTAGGTGTTCTATTATTCTGAACCTTCATTAATTTTGGATTCTGATTGAAGCCTTAGTCCTGTGATACTATTGTATTTTCTCGGATCTCACAAACATATATTTGGTTATATGATGTTTCGCAGTTTCATTGAGAGGTTATTTCGTCATGCTCTGGAGGATTCACGACCTAAATCCGTGTTGGTTAACTCGTTATCTGTGTGCATATCGTTATTAGACCCTAAGAGGCTAGCTTCAGGAACATATTACATGTACGGTCGCCAGTCAATGCAGTGCTCTGGAGCAAGTGCAAATCCTGAGACTGTGGAAGGGATGTTGGGAAGCTTAGGTATGGATTTACTGGTTGTCTTTGAACAGTATCTATTGGTGGACAAATATTTTTGTGCATCCTCTTGAACTTCCACCTCCCCCTTAAATAGAAAGGATTTTTGATATTATTATCTTGCACAATAGTGATTTTAGGCTCTGTTATAGTGCTTAATACATTTGACTTTTGATATACATGATACAAGCTTTTCCAAGTCATACGACTCGTACATTTAACCCTGCAGACATCATTCTCTCCTATTCTGTCCGTAACTAGTACACTTTGAAAAAAAATATGTGGTGCCTTCTTTCCTCTTAAGGTTCCCGGAAGTCTCCATTTGGTAGCAAGTTTTAGTCTGAGTGTTGTAGGGAACGGGGGAAGCCTTCTAGGAATCTTATGCTCGGGGAGGGGTTACCCGCGTGTTTAAGAGAGCCTGCAACAGTTTGGTCAAATTGAAGGGTGTCGATTGGCATCAAATTTCAGTATGTGTTGTGACTTCACTTGTAAAACAAATATGTTGGTTTATTTTAGTGATGATTGAAGGATAGATATGCGGAGTGTGCTTACCATGGTGAAGTGTTAATTCAGCAAAGTTGGATTCTTGGAGGAAAAACACACGAAGGAAGTTTAAGATATGCATGGTTCAATAAAAAACCTAATTATTTAACCTTCTCTTTTTTATGCAAAGTTTGGATTCTAGGTTCCCTTTATGAGTCGTGTATTATGATCTTCGAAATATTTGTACATATGTAACACTTATTATTGAAAAAATGACCCACGTATATACAAATATGATGCAATGAACCCAACTATATACAAATGACACACATGTACACATATATATACATGCTATTGTGAGTTCTGTGACACTTATTGAAAAAAGTAAGTGGTACACTGGTTCATTGCATCATACTTCAACTGTAACATTTTACGTCCTAATTAATTGGAGATCCTTTCGATGTTATAGTTGTTTCTCTCTGCTGCCCGTTGTATTTTGTTTTACTTTCCGCTGGATAAGTCTTTGACTCTTTTTTTTTGGAAATACTGAATTTGAGATAATTCATTGTGTTGTACCAGTTATCTAGGTTTCGGTATGTTTTCCATTTAAATTAGATTTATAGGCTCTGATTTTAACTTGTATGTTGTGATTCAAGTGGAATAACTTTTATTATTGTTTGTTCATACAGGTAATTTACTGAAGCTTCTGGATATTTCATCAGAGGATAATGTCTTGCCAACAACATATGGGAGCTTACATCCACCTCTTGGGAAGCATCGTCTGAAGGTAGTTATTGAACATCTTCTTGTAGGAAAATAAGGGGTCCTTTGGTTTACACACTAGGTATGCAGAGATTATGAATGCAAAGGTTGTTTATGCGGGGATTAATAATGAGGAGATCTTTATACATGAATTACTTTAACAGTGTATTTTGTCTTTAAATAGTTTATTCCCCGCATTGCTAATACACACACGTATTTTCGTTTCACATTCTGTCTTTAGATTCCGCATGACTTAATGTATGTGTTGTTTAGTACTTCCAACCAAACGTTGCAGTTATGTTGTGATTATTTCTTTCTTATGGGCTAACCAAATACTATACCATCTTAGGCGGAGTTTTATGGTGTGAGTAATTATTTCAAATCATCAAGCAAATGCTCTCCAAGCTTCTGTCTTGGAATTAGAAATGGATATAATTTAATATTACTTTTGATCTAACTTAGAGAGGTCAGCATTGTCAAAGACGAAAAGTGCATAACAATGTCAGGGTCTGATGAGGCTTTAAGCGCAACACAATTCTTGAATACATTGTGCTGGTTTTTATTTTTGCAGGAAATGAAAATTATGTTCAAATTTTTATTCTTCCATTAATTGAGAGTTTTAATCAGTTTTTTTTGGGAATAAAACATAAGTACACCCCGCCCCCCTTACTAAACTCGGTTTACCAAGTACACACTTATACTTTGGCGGACTATTTTGAAGTGGAATTATTGTTCCCTCTTTTGCTGACATAGCATGGATTGATTTACTCTCTTAAAACACACGAGAAACATTAGGAAACACTCTCTTGGCTTGGGAACTCAACTTTTGATCGGCCAAGCTGTACCACTCAACTTCTACTTCACTCTATCTATCATTACTCTTTTATCTCACTGACCTCCAACCCAACTCTTTTATCACACTAAGAGCTCCTTATTTTAGCCGTAGCAAACAAACAATTAACATGTGCAGGAAATTACCCCATAACAAAATCCACTCACTTCACCATTTGTAGAAACAACCCAACACATTGACCTTGCAGACTTCACTCCAAAACCACTCCTAGATCCATCTAAAGGGACCTTCTATATGGTGCTTTCTGAAGAGATGCTTATATCTCCAACTTAAAGCTTGCTAGACTTAGTGCTAGGATTTTCATTTGCTTTTTCAGTGAATGATCAGTTTTTTTATGCGTGTGTTTTGTTGATTTGAGTGGTGAAAGTTGAGGTTTTTGTGTATATAAAGGGAAGATGAAAGTGAAGCTAAAATAGGGGAAAAAAAGAGAAATGGGTAATGACATGGTGGCAGCACGTGTATATAAATTCATTTTCTCATTTGGGTAAATAAGTACTTAGGGTGTGTGGTGTGAGATACAAGGAAGTGGGTAATAGAAACCCCTCAAAATTCAACTGTATAGTTCAGTAGTTGACAAATGAGGGGGCTATTTTTTTTTTTTTTTTGAAACAAACAAATGAGGGGGCTAATTTAGGGCGTATTATCCCTTATTTTTTTTCTTTTGATCAAACAAGCCCTTATATCTGTCCATGTTGTGCAATGCTATCTAATCATTTAAGGTCCACTTGGTCTCAATAAAATTTTAAATATTATCCTTCATTGTTTTGTTTTCAGCAATCAGCATTCAATTTTCATTGATATTTTCTTTTTGAAATTGGTAACAGTATATATAGAAAAAAACATTAAGGTAGTGCTAAACAATAGTTACAGCAAAAGAATAGATCAAAATTAATCTATTATACTTACAGACTACCTAACGTATACAGAGAATCAGTACTCTCTCTATGGCTTTCGGTACACCAAAAATTAAACAAAAGGATACAATTCATCTCAACTTTCTGCAGCGAATTGTATATATCTTAAAATATTCTTGAATTCCTCTCTTTCCATAATGTCAATTTTCATGGATATAACAGTTTGCAGATCAATATTTAACTTTAGTGCTAAAGTGGCGGCAAGTTCGCGTGTTTGTTGTACTTCGTTGAGTGTCAGTATTATATTTTTTGTAAATAAATTAATAAAGGCTTTTGGAATTTTTTTTAGACTTGTAAACAAAGATTTTTGAGTTTGTGAATAAGAGGACTATACTCTAACATCAGCCTTCCTTTATCAGTGATTTTTCATACTGCTTTGGTTTTTCACCTAGGTCCCTTTCCACTACCCCTCCAAACAAATAAACAAAAAATCATGTGATGCCCTCTGCTGCTCCAAATCAGAGTACTATAAATATTTTTGTTCTCTCTCCTGGCATCTCTTTTCTGCTATTGCTTACATATATGACATCGACTGAACACTAAAAGTCTTGTTTTTATCTATGTAACTAACAAGAAGAAACAAACTCCCCTCCACCTCCAACTGTTTTTGCTTCTACTTTTGTAACTAATTTGCATATGCCTTCAATGAAACATTTACTTCATCAAAAAAAAAAACTTCCGTCCACCTGCACTGTGTTTTAATGTTATGCTGGGTGGTAAATAGGACTTTGATTCCTCAAATTTTGATTTCGATCAACTGGGAATTTCAGATTATAGAGTTTGTTTCAGTCTTGGTGAGTGTTAGCAGTGAAGCTGCTGAAAAGGAGTTGATTCGGCTTGGTGCTGTTAAACGCATCTTAGAATTGTTTTTTGAGTAAGTGCTCTTTATAATTACTATGTTACTATATTATCAAATAACCTTCTGATTTATGTTACTTGGTATAGTGTCTAGGTATCTGATGTCGTTTTCTTTGTTATTGAATCCAGGTATCCATACAACAACTTTTTGCATCATCATGTTGAGACTATAATAATTTCGTGCCTGGAGAGTAAGAATATTCAATTTGTTGAACATCTTCTTAGTGACTGTAATCTTCTCGTGAAAATTCTGGAGGCGGAGAAAAACTCAACGCTTGCTGCTGATCCATCCAAGGTATTAATCAAAATTTAGGTGTTTTGACTCAATATTCTTAATTTTACTTGTATATTGAGCTTTAGATGTTGAAACCTTTGGTCATTAAGTTTTTTAATGTGGATGCAGCCAACTGCCTCTGTTGAGGGAAGATCCCCACCCAGGATTGGAAACATTGGGCATGTGACGCGAATAGCTAACAAACTTGTTCAACTAGGGAACAACAATAATGGCATACAGTCGCGTCTGCAGGTGTTTCAGATATTTGGTTTCATGTGTTATCAATTTTTTCTGAATGTTCATGTAGTTCTTCCAGTTTGAATCCGTCCTGTTTTACTGTGCTATTCAGCTACACAAGGCACAAGGATGTTTGCACTTCGAGTAGCTGATTTTGCATTTGATAAATAGAGATTTCTCAAGGTCCATTTGGGCAGTTGCTAATACTAATGTGTTGCATTTTCATCAAGTAGGGGAAATCAGGGGAAGTAATGAGAAGCATGACACTATTGACTAGGGATAGAGGGAGTGGGAGAGTTTTCACAAGACACAAGTGACTTCTCTAACTTTGTTGGGTTTCTTTATGTGTATTTCATTGGTCATCCCAGAAGTTGCTCTACTCATACTACCTGGTAGTGTAATAGATGTTCTATCAACTACTCCTCAATCCCTAACTAGTTGGGATTAATCATATGAATCCTCAATGCTCATTCTGCTCTATTCGAGCCCATTTCATTCCAATACTAAGTAATGGCTTTTAAAAAAGAGTCACTAAATCCCACATGACATTGTCATCTAAGTCTATATGCAGACTATAATGAGTCTTATGACAAATACCAAACCTAATTTAAGTGTATCAACAATTAGCTTTATTTCCTACTAGTTGGTATTGCATATATGGATCCTTAATATGAGAGATTCTAACTCTGTGTGATTTTAGGTCTACCTCCTCTTTTATCCTCGGTATATGCACCTTGTGGTAATGTTTTTTGTCTTTTCAATCTTGTATTGCCGCACATCCATCTTAGGATTAATATTTTTATGACATCCATCTTGTGAGACCCAACATTTGATTACATATATACAACCACTCTGTGTAACTCTCTATTGCATAACACTGGCGTTGTGTTCCTATATTTCAACCATCCTGTTTTAGTGGATGTGTCACATCTTGATTGTCACACCTTTTCCTAGAAGACTGAGCGTAGATTTACAAATCTGTTGCATTAGGCGCTACATTCTCCTGGTAGTTTACTTGTGTTGCTTAGAAGAAGCTTGACTGACTAAAAGTTCTGTGTTTGGGAATTTGATGTTGAGGTGATTCTTTTTCTTGTTTCTCTTAGGTTACCTACAAAGTTGCTCTAATACCTAATCACATTTCTTAGCATAGCTTCATTTTGGCTAAATTTCATGGGTGGTACATGGACCAATGATTTTGGCTAAGTTTCATGGGTGGTACGTGGACTAATGATTTATTGGACTATAGTACCTAAAGTAAGTAGGCAGTAGTGTGTTGTCTTGCTATCCGTCCATACTAGTAATCGTAGTATTGCTCCTGTAGTTTCTTGTCCCTTGATTTGTGTTACTATTTGTTGTTTCTTGTACTTTGATTATCCTATTAGTTTGCTGTAGGTACTATTCAGATTGCTTTGTTATGCTTTCACTTCCGTTTATTCTTTTTCTGTACTGCTTGGACTGTTTTTCCTTGAGCCGAGGGTCTATCGGAAACAACCTCTCTACCTCTGCGGTAGGGTATCCTCCCAGTCCCTACTTTGTGGGACTACACTGGGTATGTTGTTGTTTAGTACCTAAATTAAGTTTTATAACTAAAATATACCTTAACTCTACGTATAAATAACAGAAAGTACCAGCCCACATTTTTCCCATGTAGAAGAACAATTTCCAGTACACAATATGTACACAAATTATCAAAAAGATCCAACTCACCTATTACCTACTTCTTAAAACCTATTTACCCGTTACCTAAACTATGCCCACATTATTATAACTTGTATAATGTATTACCTATACTTATTTGGTCTATACGTACTGAGAAATTACATTGACCTCTGATGGAGTGATTTTCAATCGACCATTTGGAAAAAAATATCTATAATCTTTTGGGGATAATCATCTTGGGTACCTTGAGGTTAATTTCAGAAAATACCTTTTATTATATAGAGAATTCACCTACTCGCGTCAAGTCTCTCTTCTATTTGATTGTTTTTCTTTAGTGCAGTTTCACTTTAGTGATTTGATATGGTCAAATTTCCTATCTGCATTATTTGCGGGGTCGTTAGTGATTGCTTCCGTTATGTATCAAGTTGGGGCCCTTCACAGTTCCTTTCTATGCTTGACTTCTGCAAATTCTTTTATCAAAAAGTATTTTTATGTAAATTCCTTATCCTAAATGCAAGTACTTTTTGGCAGGAGAATAGTGAATGGATTGATTGGCAGACAAATATTCTTCAAAAACGGAATGCTGTGGAAAATGTTTTCCAGTGGGCTTGCGGGTGAGTGCCTTATTTGCCTGCTATCACTTTGTGCTTGTAAGTATTTCTTAGGGTAGGGGGATGGGGGATTGCTTCCAAGTAAATAAACCACCTGCAGAGAAGAAGGTATGCACAAGGGATAGTGATGAAATATGAAGATATTAGGTAGATTCATGTAGTGTCATACCATGACTGCATTACCAGGATTATGAAATACTTGAGAACTGGAATTGAGCAGTCTTTGTTATGGGATGTGTTGTGCATCTCCTTTTGTTCGTTAATACAAGAGATGTATCAATCACACTCTACTGCCCCCCCCTCCCCTTGCTACCTTCTTGTTGGAAGGGCATAACTTGATCTCTGTGAATAACACAAATAGTTTCTTCCATGTGTGACTATAAGGAAAATAACAGCAGACACTCCTCAATTGTAAACTAGTTTGGCTCAGCTATATTTCTCATTATTCGTTTTACTCCAAATAATATTGTGAGGAGTCTTTGTTAATTGACTAGTTTTAGATTGGTTGTCAACCTATACATCCACCTTTATTAAAAAAGGTTTGTAGTACTGCAACCTGTTTTATCCCGATTTAGGAATGGCAGTCTGAATTCACATAAGACACTGAGCTTGCATTGCCAGAGTTGGTTACATCATTACCAGGATTTTTGAGTTATTCAAAAACAGGAATTGAGCTGCCTAAGTTCAGGCTTCTCATTTTGTTGGTTAACATGGATGATACTCATGATAGATCTTTTTCTCACTCTCACTCTCTCTCTCTCTCTCTCACACACACACACACACAACAACAAAAAAAAACTTGCTAGCCATCTTGTTGAAAAGGCATTACCCGGACTCTGTGAATAAGGCAAATAGTAGCTGCATAGTTAGTACCTCTATTTTTCTTTTGCTTGTTTTTGATTTGGTACGGCAGTGGTGAAAACAAGGATTGTGTGTGTACTATATTGTTGGTGTTGCCTGATTGAACATATTTCTTGTTAATTACTCTCTCCGTCTCAATTTATGTGACGGCGTTTGATTGGGCACGGAGTTTTAAGAAAGAAAGACTTTTGAAACTTGTGGTCTTGAACAAGCCGTAGATATTTGTATCGTTAAAAATCATCTCATTGATTAAGGGTAGAATGGAAAGTATAAAATTCAATTGTTACTTCCTCTGTCCTGATTTATGTAGCAAACTTTCCTTTTTAGCCAGTCCCAAAAAGAATGATACATTTCTATATTTAGTACAATTTAACTTTTTAAAATGTCTATGTTACCCTTAGTGAGATGATTTATAGGCTTGTTTGAGACCACAAGTTTCAAAAGCCTTTCTTTCTTTCTTAAACTCCGTGCCAAGTCTAACAACATCGCATAAATTGGGATGGAGAAAGTACTAAATATAGAAATATGTCATTTTTTTTGGGACCGACTAAAAAGGAATGAGTGTCACATAGTTTAGGAAAAAGGGAGTACCATGTTTCATGTTATATACAAATTATGGGTCTTGAATGTGTCTCATTAATGCTACACCATGTTTACCTCACCTTAAAAAAAATTCTTGCTGCGATGGAAGGAGAGAATCATGCCCATATTTGAGTGTTCCTCACTTGATCGTTTGTGTGAATTTTATGAACATCATGCCATTTTTTCTTTTGAGTTGGACACAACAGTTTTGAAGAAAATATACTCATTACATCCTTTCTATACCATTGATATATTTTCATCTTTTCATTGGATTGATCATGATTGTAGTTTGTTACTCTTTATACCAGCATAATATTGACTTTTATTTCATGTAACCTCTCAGGAGACCCACATCACTGCATGACCGAATGAGGGACAGTGATGATGATGATTATCAAGATAGAGACTATGATGTTGCAGCTCTGGCAAATAATTTAAGTCAGGCCTTCCGCTATGGAATCTATAACAATGATGAACTTGATGAGGTGTTCTTCATAACTTAACAAAAGACAACATGACTGTGCATTTCTTGATCTCTCTCTATCTTTTAGCATGTAATAGTGCTGGCTAGGTTCCTGTGTTTATATCTGGAGAAAGTAACCACAGAAGATTTGGAACATTGATAGGTAGTTGGAGAATTTATCTTCCTTATATTTAGAGTAGTCCTTTCTTAGAGCTGCCTGCTATGTAGAATCTTTAGAGATGAAGCAAAATGAGCACAGTAAATGTGCTTTTTGATTCATATAAGTGCCCACACCTTTTGGCATATCTAATTATTTATAATTGAATTTGAAGTGTGGTTTTGGTTTTTATCTGCAAGTCCCAATCACAGGAATGTTGTACAGAATCCGTGGTTGAATTTTGACTGTAAAAAGCCTCTGCTGAAAATGGTATAAGATCCATAGTTCAATATAGATGTAGCAGGGTTAGACAGAGGGTCCAGGAATCTGTGGCAGCATTTTGTAACTGTTATATGGTCATGGCATAACAGCCTAGATGTAGTAGGTTAAGACAGAAACCAGTGAGAGCTAGATTGAATTTTATCCTGTTAATAGCATAGAATAGTCTTCCTAATTTTGTCATAATTAGGAATATTGGTATTTAGTAGTCTTCCTTATTAACAGTGCCAAAACAATGGATGCTTGATTTTCCTTCTTTTTTCGTTTTCTGGTTTATCTTGTTTTAAACCTTTTTTTATTCAACTTCATCTGTAATCTTCACATATCAATTTTTTAAGCACATGGCCATTAAGTATGTTGTCATTAAATCATGTACTCAAGGAAGACTTTATCTGCGTGCAGGCTCGTGGTTCACTTGAGCAGGATGATGAGGTAACTGTCAAGGTTTTATTTAGTCCTTCAGTGATTGCTTAGTTAATGAGATATACAAACTGTTTGCTACCACACTTCTATGCTGTTTGTGCATATACTCTAGAGAGAGAGAGTACAGGGCGTACTTTCTCTCCTTCACATCCACTTCAGCATAGCTCTCAAAATTGTTATAGGGTCGTGTTCACTCTCATATCTACATAGCAAAAGTCTGATTTTTAGAAGCATATATTTATTCACGGCCATGAAATGGGTCTTCATATAGCGGGAAGATATTCAGAGGAGGTTCAACTAATTTTTGATTGAGGCATAGTCAATTGATTGATTGATTGGTATCATTCTTCGTAATGATGATCATTACGTAAAGTTGAGTCGATTTGTAAGGCAGACCACCTCTGTTCCACCTCCAATACTGATCTTCCCTTTAATTCAATGTGGCTGACAGGAACTTCCCTTTGGTCATTAGCAATACTTCCGACTACTCCCTCCGTACGAATCTTGTCACATTTCCTTTTTTGAGGGTCAAACTTCATAAACTTTATCCAGCATTCTAAGATGTATTTTTTACCGTATTGATATTAGAAGAAATGCAACTTATAGTACTTTTCATGTAGTTTATGAATCGATAAGTTTTAGTCTTAAAATATTAAATTGATCTAATTCAATTTAGCTCCAAAGATTAGTCAAATTGACTCTCGAATTGACAAGTACTTTGGGACAGAGGGAGTAGTTCTGAAGTCACCTATTAGCTTTTCAAAATACCCATATTGCCCTTAGCTTTCGATTGCTTTAAAGCCAGTTAGTTATCTGTGCTATTTAGTTTATTGTTTTATTAATTAAATGAACATGTCATTTGTGATGGAAGAATGAAGCGATATAATATTCCATGAGTTCCAAGTTTTTTGAAAAGAGTATGAATGCCACTTATGTGGCACTTATCTCAAAGAGAAGTGGAGTTACGTCACTGAGGGACTTCAGACCAATAAGTCTAATTAGTGGGATGTACAAAATTATAGCTAAAGTGTTGGCTGAGAGGCTCAAACAGGTGATAAACAAGCTGGTGAACAAGCACCAGATGGCATTTATTAAGGGCAGGCATATCATGGATGCTGCATTAATAGCCAGTGAATGTGTGGACACAAGATTAAGAGGAGAGAAAGCAGGCATCATGTGCAAACTTGATTTGGAAAAAGCATATGACCATGTAAATTGGGGGTTTCTTCTAAACATCTTAAGACAGATGGGGTTTGGAGATAAATGGTTAAAATGGATAGGTTTTTGTAATAAAACTGTCAGGTTCTCCATTCAGAACCGGTGGGTTTTTTTCCATCTGAAAGGGGCTTGAGGCAGGGTGATCCCCTCTCCCCCTTCCTATTCATACTGGTCATGGAGGGGCTGAATAGCATGCTGAGGATAGCTACTCAAAACAGATGGATAAGAGGATTTGAAGTTAGTAGCAGGGCAGGTGTGAGTACGGAGATTTGCCAATTGTTGTATGCTGATGACACTGTAATCTTCTGTGAGGCAAAAGAAGACCAGATCAGTTATATCAGAGTGATACTTGTGATCCTGGAAGCTGTCTCTGGTCTAAGGGTCAACGGGAGGAAAAGCAGTTTATTCCCTTTCAAGGAAGTAGCACAGATGCAAAGATTGGCTAACATCCTAGGGTGCAAGATTGAGCAATTCCCAACAACTTACTCGGGAATGCATCTGGGAAGCAATCATAAAGAATTACTGATATGGGATGGGATAATCCAGAGGTCTGAGAAGAAGTTAGCCATATGGAAATCTCAATACTTGTCACTTGGGGGCAGACAAACTTTAATAAATGCAGTGCTGGATTCCCTCCCCACTTATGTCATGTCTCTATTTCCCTTACCTGCGAAGGTGCTGGAGAAATTGGACAAACTTAGAAGAGACTTTCTTTGGTTTGGAAACAAAGAAAGGAAGGGGTACTATCTAGTTAACTGGGAAACAGTGCAGCTACCTAAGCTCTCAGGTGGTCTTGGAGTTAGGAATCTTCGAATCCATAATGAGTGCCTCTTGATGAAATGGTTGTGGAGATATGTGGAAGAAGATCATGCTCTCTGGAGAGAAGTTATACATCACAAGTATGGCCAGGACTCCCAATGGTGTACCAATGAGGTCACTATACCATATGGAGTTTCAACATGGAAAGCAATAAGATCCTTCTGGACCAAACTAGTAGGAAACATCAAACTCAGAATAGGAAATGAAGCTAAAATACTATTCTGGAAAGATGTTTGGGCAAGACAAGAGGCAATAATGCAATCTTTCCCTGACTTATTTTCTTTCTGTAGCAATCCAGTCATCACTCTAGCTGAGAGTTGGGCAAATGGTTGGGATATATCTTTCAGGAGACATTTCAATGACTGGGAAATAGATAGGGTGGCACAGTTGTTACATGTAATCAATGAGTTTAATGGTTTTGCTGCAAGGCCAGATACAATCTCGTGGGTACACTCTGAGGATGGAAGATTCACAGTTAACAAGCTCTATAAGAAGAAAATGGGAACTCAACAAGGCCTCAGATTGGCTAGATGGAAATATGTATGGACAAGCCAAGCACCTACCAAGATCAAATGTTTTGTATGGTTGGTAGCTAAGAGGGCTTGTTTGACCCAGGAGGTACTGCAGAAGAAAGGTGTGCAACTAGTACCAAGGTGTTTTCTATGCAATGAGACAAATGAGACCAACAACCATCTGTTTCTACACTGTAGAGTCACAGGTCAACTATGGTCTTTGTTTTTGAGGCTCACCGGTAACAGCTGGACGATGCCAGAGCATACTGCTGACCTGTTGAGTTGCTGGATCAGGAGAGGAGGAAGTAAAAGCCAAAAAAAGTGGTGGAGAATTATTCCAGCTTGCATAAGGTGGTCGATATGGAAGGAAAGAAATGGAAGATGCTATGAGAACAAATCAAACTCCATACAGAAAGTTAAAGAAAATTGTATTGCATATTTGTATTTTTGGTGTAAACAGGAATGTATAGAGGAGGTAGAACAACTAGTAGATATGCTAGGATCTTTGTAATTAGACTCCCTAGTCCCTCTATGTAAGAATTTTTGGAGGTCAACAGCATATCCTTAATGCTGAGGAATACAACATTACTAATTTCAAAAATAAATAAATATTGCATGTAGAAATATCTAATGAAATTTTCTTGCTACCTGATATGTCCACCTTGTCACATCTTATAATATATATCTCAAAGAAGTAGGCCCTACAAATGACTTTAAAGTTTAAAGGGTAATCTCATACAAACTGTTATACCCTTTAACCTTAAGTTTGGAGCATTTATAGATATCTTTTTAAAATTCTCATAGAGGTTATGTATAACAATTCTGAGATGATGGTCGATTTTATAACTCACTTGTGTGCTTTCTCCTTTTGAGAAATTTCAAAAGCATTTTTCCCACTTTATTCTTTCTTTTGGATATCCTCCTATTTAATATTAATTATGTTGTAATGATCAATGTCGCTAAGGCTCACATGAAAAAGCCCTCTTAAGCCTAAAGCTTGGTGAAGCGCAGGTTGGGTGCTTTGGCTAGCTTAGATTACCTTTTAGTGCAGTCACCAAGGTGGTAGGGCCTATGCTTCATCACCATGGCTCTGGCTTTAGGAGGACCATACTAGACAGTAAATATAGTTCGTGAAGTAGTAGATTGATTGCTAATAGAACATTATGAAAGGAGTTTGAGTGATTACGACTACAAAATTAGTGAAATTTGGTATAAATACCTTCTCATTAAAACTTGGCACTGCATCTCTACATCTAAATCAGAACTTCAAATTTATGTTTGAACTCAGTGACATGAATTTTGCTTCATATATTTAATTTAAATTTTTCAATTCCTTAATCCAGATAATGGTTGTTTGTGTTTACATTTATTTTTTCTTCACTAGTGCTCTCTTCTCTGAACCTAATTGTGCTTTGCGCTCAAGTCTCAGTAGTCTTTGACATTGTTTTATGCTTTTTGCCTATGGCGATGCACAACCTGTGCCTCTTTCAGGCAACTCATTTACACAAACTCTTCTGATATCCCGTAGGATGTCTATTTTGATGATGAGTCTGCTGAAGTTGTGATATCTTCACTACGTTTGGGGGATGATCAGGAAAGGTGGGTAAAAAACAGTGTTCAAAATGCTTTTTGTGTCTCTGTCCCAGTATCATTAGTAACAATGATGTTACTTGTAATTGTTTTTGCAGTGGATCACTTTTTACAAATTCTAATTGGTTTGCTTTCGAGGATGACAAAGAGATTCGTGAACAATACACTGCCTTGGTTGCTTCTCCCTCACCTGACACTGAAGAAACTAATGTTATTAGGCCCAGCGCAAATGATGATGCAGCTGCTGATGAAGATGATGATTTGGCAGACACTGCCTCATCTGATCGACCTGAGCCAAAACAAAGTTCTGATCATCCTGCACCCTCTAGTTTGTCTGAGGACTTGCATCATGCTACAAGTAATGAAACCATTAAGCCTCCTGAATGGGTTGAATGGCGAGAAAGCTCTAGTACAATTGGAACATCCAATCAAACCTTGGATTCAGCTGGTGTTGCTGATGTGGTCGGGCCTCCTTTACCTAATGGCGACGTCAAAAAGGAATCAGAAGCTCCAGCGGATACTATTCAGTCAAAAGAAGAAAATGTTCATATTCCACCCACTAATGGGTGCACCAGTAATGTGGAAAAAGATTCTGAAGGATCATCAGGTGATACCTCACAGCCTCCAGAAACAGGTGGGAGCCAAAGTGCTAGCAATCCTAGTTCTGGTAGTATGGAGAAGCCCCCTTCTGGAACGGTGGGATTATCTAGTGGAGAAACCGAGAAGTGAAGTGTGGAACCACTGTGAATTCTGGAGGTGCAGTTGCAGGAGAAAAAACCTAGCACTTTTGCCATTGACCTGGTGCACTGATGAGAGTCTCAGCTCTTGCTGTCGGCTGGGACTAATATGTGGTTTTGGAGCCTGATGTATATTACTGGGGCTTAAAAGTCGACTTAGCCACATATGATTCTTTCCTCAACTTATAGGTAAAGAGTGCTCTCTCTTTCTTCTCACTTATTAAAGGCCTTTAGTGCAGGTGATTCAGTAGATCATACTTTTATTAGTAACACAGAACAGCCTCTAGATGTGTCCAAACTGCCAAAGGGAGTTGTATGCTGTACACGATGAAAGGATCTTGTTTTATATCTCATATTTTTATCATTTTTCTACGTCTTGATCCACTCTCATCGCCAAATTCACTGGACCATGTTTGGTGAAGTATAGACCTAATTGACAACCAGGTTATGTTCAACACTTGCACACAGCATTTCAGTGCAGGTTCCCAGTTAATAAGATGTTGAGATTGATTCTGTAGCTCCCACCGTACTCTTCCCATCAATTTTTTTTATGTCAATATAATATAAGCTTTTTGGGCTTCTCTTCATGACTTGTGTTTATTTGTTATGTTGGAATTTCTTAATTTTCAAGTTGATTCTATGGTTCGTGATCTCATGCATATGCATACTTAAGGTAGTCCAAAAAAAAATGTAGTGTGTATTTTAAATAGTCGATGTACCATTTGATAGTTTTCACAACTTAGCGATGTAAACGCATGCTTGTCTTGACACGCACAAGGCTACAGGATGTTTAAACAAATAAACTTTAGTGCACTTAAAACAATTGGATGGGATGCATTTTAAACAAATCCATAGCATTGATTTATCCTAATTATCCCTTATTACATTTAACCTAAGTTATAACTCTCTTTCAATTAAAACACACTTTGATGTTGAGTTGACCTACTCATGTTGTTGAGTGAGTGATTTCTTTTCATAAAAGATCAAAAAAAAACAAAAATATAACTAGGTGATTTCTTTCATTATGTTTTTATCTTTGATGGACAAAATTACATGATACTTCTCGGAAAAATCACCCCATATACACATTTAAGAGTCAATATTACAGGTTTTAAACCTACTTTTAAAAAATTCTTGCTTATAACAATTTAATTACAGGTTATAACATATCACTAATTATTTATAAATTAATTAAATTTTACTTTATTAAATAATTAATCTTTTTATAATTTTATATTATTATTAAATTATTTAAATAAAGAATATCCCATAATTATATCTTACACAATTATAGGGATTTACATTGATTACTGTACCGTTTTTTACAGTTACAAGCCACACCCCCACACCCCACCCAAATCCCCCACCCCACGTCAATCCTACACCCCTAAGCAACACACCTATGTTATTCAACACGCCACCATCCCACCACCCCACGTTAAAAAAAACAGAAATTCATCTTTCATCTCTTTTATCCACACTCCATTGAAGCCGATTTCAACATCTAAAAACTGATTAGGAGAAATATATTCTCCATACAATCAAAACAAAAGGGTAAATTCACAACAGTAAGAATCAATATTTTAAGATTCTTCGACAAAACATATTGAAGAAACTTGATCATACTCCTCGAAAGAGCCCTCGATTAGCAGAAGCGACATCTACTACTGAAATAGAGGCTCCAACATTCAACATTTTGATTCAATCGCAGCCGCCAAACAAGAATGAAAATCCGACGAAAAAGGG
>JAJOOS010001884.1:0-45678 GCA_029582725.1 Solanum chiquidenum
ATTTTGGCAAAAATGAGGTCGGAATTCTGGATCACCAAAAAATCCATGGACTATAGCACACGAAAATCGGCAAAATGGGGGGTTTACCTGCTCTAGGGCTCGTTTGACCTTGAAAGTGGGCCGTTTTGGCCGTGAATGACAACTTGCTCCTTTGCTAATGTCTCAACGGATGTCCATAAAAATTTTGGCAAAAATGAGGTCTGAATTCTGGATCACCAAAAAATCCATGGACTATAGCACACAAAAATCGACAAAATGGGGGTATATCTTCTCCAGGGATCATTTGAACTTGAAAATGGGCCGTTTTGGCCGTGAGGGGCAACTAACTCCATAGCTGAGGTCTTAATGGACGTCCATGAAAAGTTTTGGCAAAAATGAGGTTGGAATTACTGATCACCAAAAAATCCATTGACTATAGCACACGAAAATTGGCAAAATAGGGGGTTTACTTGCTCCGGGGTTCCCTTGACATTGAAAATGGATCGTTTTGGCCGTGAGGGCTTGCTGGCTCCATATCTAAGGTCTTAACGGACCCCCATAAAAAATTTGGCAAAAATGAGGCCAGAATTCTGGATCACCAAAAAATCCATGTACTATAGGACTCGAAAATTGACAAAATGGGGGGTTTACCTGCTCTAGGGCTCCTTTTACCTTGAAAGTGGGCTGTTTTGGCCGTGAGGGCCAACTGGATCCATAGATAAGGCCTCAATGGACATCCATAAAAAATTTCAGCAAAAATCAGGTCGGAATTCTGGATCACCAAAAACTCCATGGACTATAGCACACGAAAATCGGCAAAATGGGAGGTTTAGTTGCTACATGGCTCGTTTGACATTGAAAATGGTCCGTTTTGGTGGTGTGGGACAATCGGATCCATATCTAAGGTCTTAACGGACATCCATGAAAAATTTCGGCAAAAAATGAGGTCAAAATTCCTAATCACCAAAAAATCCATGGACTATAGCACACGAAAATCGACAAAATGGGGAGTTTACCCGCTCTGGGGTTCGTTTGACCTTGAAAGTGGACCGTTTTGTCCGTGAGGGCCAACTGGCTCAATAGCTAAGGTCACAACTGACGTTCATAAATTTTTTTGGCAAAAATGAGGTTGTAATTCTCGATCGCCAAAAAATCCATCGACTATAGCACACGAAAATCGGCAAAATAGGGGGTTTACCCTTTCTAGGGCTCGTTTGACCTTGAAGGTGGCCCATTTTTGCCGTAAGGGCTAACTGGCTCAATAACTAAGGTCTCAATGGACGTCCATAAAACAATTTGGCAAAAATGAGGTTGGAATTCTCGATCACCAAAAAATCCATGGATTATAGCACACAAAAATTAGCAAAATACGGGGTATATCTTCTCCAGGGATCGTTTGAACTTGAAATTGGGAATTTTTGTTCGTGACGGCCAACTGACTCCATAGATAAGCTCTTAATGGACGTCAATGAAAAATTTCAGCAAAAATGAGGTCGGAATTACTTATCACCAAAAAATCCATGGATTATAGCACACGAAAATCGGCAAAATGGGTGGTTTACTTACTCCGGGGTTCGTTTGACATTAAAAATGGATCGTTTTGGTCGTGGGGGCAAACTGGCTCCATATCTAAGGTCTTAACGGACCTCCATAATTTTTTTTGGCAAAAATGAGGCAAGAATTATGGATCACCAAAAACTCCATGGACTATAGCACACAAAAATCGATAATATGGGGGATTTACCTGCTCTAGGGCTGGTTTGACCTTGAAAGTGGGCCGTTTTTTCTGTGAGGGCCAACTGGTTCAATAGCTAAGGTCTCAATGGACGGCCATAAAAAAATTCGGCAAAAATGAGGTCGAAATACCTAATCACCAAAAAATCCATGTACTATAGCAAATTTTTTTTGGCAAAATAGCGGGTTTACCTGCTCTAGGGGTCGTTTGACCTTGAAAGTGGGATGTTTTGGCTGTGAAGGACAACTGACTCCATAGCTAAGGTCTCAATGGACGTCCATAAAAAATTTGGGAAAAAATGAGGACTTAATTGTGGATCACCAAAAAATCCAGAGACTATAGCACACAAAAATCGGCAAAATGGGGGGTTTACCTGCTCCAAGGCTCGTTTGACCTTGAAAAGGAGCCATTTTGGCCATGAGGGACAACTGGCTCCATAGCTAAGGTCTTAACGAACATCCATGAAAAATTTCGGCAAAAATGAGGGCGGAATTCCTGATCATGACCTTGAAAGTAGGCCATTTTGGCCGTGAGGGCCAACTGGCTCAATAGCTAAGCTCTCAACGGACGTCCATAAAAATTTTCGGCAAAAATGAGGTCAGAATTCCTGATCAACAAAAAAATCCATGTACAATAGCACATGAAAATCTGCAAAATGGGGGGTTTACCTGCTCTAGGGCTCGTTTGACTTTGAAAGTGGGCCGTTTTGGCCGTGAGGGACAATTGGATCCATAGCTAAGGTCTCAATGGACGTCCATAAAAAATTACGGCAAAAATGAGGTCGAAATTCTGGATCACCAAAAAATCCATGGACTATAGCACACGAAAATCAGCAAAACATGCGGTTTACCTACTTTAGGGATTGTTTAACCTTGAATGTGGTACGTTTTTACCGTGAGGGCCAACTGGCTCCAAAGCTAAGGTGTCAACGGACGTCCCTAAAATTTTTTGGCAAAAATGAGGTCGGAATTATGGATCACCAATAAATCCATGGACTATATAGCACATGAAAATCGGCAAAAAGGGGGGGTTTACCTTCCCCAGGGATCGATTGTCCTTGAAAATAGGTCATTTTGGCCGTGAGGGACAATTGGCTCCATAGCTAAGGTCTTAACGGACATCCATAAAAAATTTGGGCAAAAATGAGGTCGAAATTCCTGATCACCAAAAAATCCATGGACTATAGCACACGAAAATCAACAAAATGTGGGGTTTACCTGCTCTAGGGATCATTTGACGTTGAAAGTGGGCCGTTTTAGCCGTGAGGGCCAACTGGCTCAATAGCTAAGGTCTCAACGGATGTCCATAAAAAATTTAGGCAAAAATAAAGTCGGAATTCCTGATCACCAAAAAATCCATGAACTAAAGCACACTAAAATCGGCAAAATGGGGGGTTTACCTACTCCAAGGATCGTTTGTCCTTGAAAATGTGCCGTTTTAGCTGTGAGGAACAATTGGCTCAATAGCTATGGTCTTAACGGGCATCCATGAAAAATTTGGGTAAAAATGAGGTTGGAATTCTTGATCACCAAAAAATGCGTGGACTATAGCACAGGAAAATTGGCAGAATGGGGGGTTTACTTTCTCTAAGGCTCGTTTGACCTTGAAAGTGGGCCATTATTTCTGTGAGGGATAACTGACTCCATAGCTTATAACTCAATGGCCGTCCGTAAAATTTTTTAACAAAAATGAGGTCGAAATTCTGGATCACCAAAAACTACATGGACTATATCACACGAAAATCGGGAAAATAAGGGGTTTACCTGCTCTAGGTCTCGTTTGACCTTGAAAGTGGGCCGTTTTGGCCGTGAGGACCAACTGGCTCCATAACTCAGGTCTTAATGAATGTCCCTAAAAAATTTGTGAAAAATTAGGTCGGAATTCCTGATCACCCAAAAAGATGGTGAACTATAGCACACAAAAATCAACAAAATGGGGGGTTTACTTGCTCCGGGGTTCGTTTAACATTGAAAATGGATCATTTTGGCCGTGAGGGCCAACTGGCTTCATAGCTAAGGTCTTAATGAACGTCCATGAAAATTTTTGGCAAAAATGAGGTCGGATTTACGGATCACCAAAATATCAATGGACTATAGCACACAAAAATCAGCAAAATGTGGGGTGTACCTGCTCCAGGTCTTGTTTGACCTTGAAAATGGGCCGTTTTGGCCATGAGGACCAACTGGCTCCTCAGCTAAGGTCCTCACGGACATCCATGAAATTTTTTGACTAAAATTAGGTCGGAATTCCTAATCACCCAAAAAGATAGTGAACTATAGCACACGAAAATCAGCAAAATAGGGGGTGTACTTTCTCCGGGGTTCGTTTTACATTGAAAATGGATAGTTTTGGCTGTGAGGGACAACTGGCCCCATATCTAAGGTCTTAAAGGACCTCCATAAAAAAATTTGGCAAGATTGAGGTCGAAATTCTGGATCACCAAAAACTCCATGGATTATAGCACACGAAAATCGGCAAAATGAGTGGTTTACCTGCTCCGGGGCTTGTTTGACCTTGAAAATGGGCTATTTTTGCCGTGAGGGCCAACTGGCTCCATAGCTAATGTCTTAATGGACGTCCATGAAAATTTTTGGCAAAAATGAGATTGGAATTACTGATCACCAAAAAATCCATGAATTATAGAACACAAAAATCGGCAAAATGTGGGATTTACCAGCTCTGAGGCTCGTTTGACCTTGAAAATGGGGTGTTTTGGCTGTGAGAGCCAACTGAATCCATAACTAAGGTCTAAACGGACGTCCCTAAAAAATTTCAACAAATATTAGGTCGAAATTCATGATCACCCAAAAAGATGGTGAACTATAGCACACGAAAATCAGCAAAATGGGGGGTTTACCTGCTCAACGGGTCGTTTGACCTTGAAAGTGGGTTGTTTTGGCTGTGAGGGCCAACTGGCTCGACAACTAAGGTCTCAACGGATGTCCATAAAATTTTTTAGCAAAAATGAGGTCGGAATTCCTGTTCACCAAAAAATCCATGTATTATAGCACACGACAATCGGCAAAATGGGAGTTTTACCTGCTCTAGGGCTCATTTAACCTTGAAATTGGGTTGTTTTGGTCATGAGGGCCAACTGGCTCCATAGCTAAGGTCTCAACGAACGTCCATTAATTTTTTTGGCAAAAATGAGATCGGAATTCTGGATCACCAAAAAATACATGGACTATAGCACACAAAAATTGGCAAAATGGGAGGTATATCTTCTCCAGGGATCGTTTGACCTTGAAAATGGGCCCTTTTGGCTGTGAGGGTCAACTGGCACCATAGATAAGGTCTTAATGGATGTCAATGAAAAATTTCAGCCAAAAGAGGTCGAAATTACTGATCACCAAAAAATTCATGGACGATAGGACACGATAATCGGCAAAATGTGCTCTGAGGCTCGTTTGACCTTGAAAATGGGCCGTTTTTACTGTGGGGGCCAAAAAACTCCATCACTAATGTCTTAAGGCACGTCCATGAAAATTTTTGGCAAAAATTAGGTCGGAATTCCAGGTCACCCAAAAAGATGGTGAACTATAGCACACGAAAATTAGCAAAATGGGGGGTTTACTTGCTCCGGGGTTCGTTTGACATTGAAAATGGATCGGTTTGGCCGTGAGGGCCAACTGGCTCCATATCTAAGGCTTTTTTTTACCTTGAAAGTGGGCCGTTTTGGCTATGAGGGCCAGTTGGCTCCATAGCTAATGTCTTAACAAACCTCCATAAAACATTTCGGCAAAAATGAGGTCGGAATTCCGGATCATCAAAAACTCCATTGACTATAGCACACGAAAATCAGCAAAATGGAAGGGTTACCTGCTCCAGGGCTCGTTTGACCTTGAAAATGGTACGTTTTGGCCGTGAGGGCCAACTGGCTTCATAGCTACAGTCTTTACGGACATCCATGATAAATGTCGGCAAAAATAAGGTCCGAATTACCTATCACCAAATAATCCATGGACTATAGCACACGAAAATTGGCAAAATAGGGGGAATATCTTCTACAGGGATCGTTTGACCTTGAAAATGGATCATTTTGGCCGTGAGGGTCAACTGGCTCCATAGTTAAGGTCTTAATGGATGTCCAAGAAAAATTTCGGCAAAAATGAGGTCTGAATTACTGATCACCAAAAAATCCAAGGACTATAGCACACGAAAATCGGCAAAATATGGGGTTTACCTTCTCTAAGGCTCGTTTGACCTTAAAAATGAGCCGTTTTGGCAGTGAGGGACAAATGGCTCCATAGCTAAGGTCTTAACGGACATCCATGAAAAATTTCAAAAAAAAGAGGTTCGAATTCCTGATCAACAAAAAATGCATGGACTATAGCACACGAAAATTGGCAAAATTGGGGGTTTACATTCTCTAGGGCTTGTTTGACCTTGAAAGTGGGCCGTTTTGTCCGTGAGGGCCAATTGACTCCATAGCTAAGGTCTCAACGGACGTGAATAAAATGTTTCGGCAAAAATGAGGTCGGAATTCTGGGTCACCAAAAAATCCATTACTATAGCATACGAAAATCGACAAAATGAGGGGTATATCTTCTCCAGGGCTAGTTTGACCTTGAAAATGGGCCGTTTTGGCCGTGAGGAACAACTTGCTCCATAGCTCATGTCTTAACGGACATCCATGAAATATTTCGGCAAAAATTAGGTCGGAATTCCTGATCACCCAAAAAGATGGTGAACTATAGCACACAAAAATTAATAAAATGGGGGTTTACTTGCTCCGGTGTTTGTTTGACAGTCAATATAGATCGTTTTGGCCGTGAGGGCCAACTGGCTCCATAGCTTAGGTTATAACGGACCTCCATAAAAATTTTTGGCAAATATGAGGTCGGAATTCCGAATCACCAAAAAGTTCATGGACTATAGCACACGAAAATCGGCAAAATGAGGGGTTTACCTGCTCCAGGGATAGTTTGACCTTAAAAATGGGTCGTTTTGGCTGTGAGGACCAACTGGCTCTATAGCTAAGGTCTTAACGAACATCAATGAAAAATTTTGACAAAAATAAGGTAGGAATTTCTGATCACCGAAAAACCCATGGACTATAGCACACGAAAATCGGTAAAATGTGGGGTTTACCTGCTCTAGGACTCGTTTGACCTTAAAAGTAGGCCGTTTTGGTTGTGAGGACCAACTGGCTCCATAGATAAGGTCTCAACGGACGTCCATAAAATTATTTGGCAAAAATGTGCTCGGAATTCTGGTTCACCAAAAATCCGTGGACTATAGCACATGAAAATTGGCAAAACAGGGGGTTTACCTGCTCTAGGGCTCGTTTGACCTTGAAAGTGGGTTGTTTTAGCCGTAAGAGACAACTGGCTCTATAGCTAAGGTCTCAACGGACGTCCATAAAATTTTTGGCCAAAATGATGTCAGAATTCTGGATCACCAAAAAATCCATGGACTGTAGCACACGAAAATCGGCAAAATGGGGGTATTTCTTCTACAGGGATCGTTTGACCTTGAAAATGGGCCATTTTGGCCGTGAGGGCCAACTGGCTCCATATCTAAGGTCTTAATGGATGTCCTTGAAAAAATTTAGCAAAAATGAGTCCGTAATTACTAATCACCAAAAAATCCATTGTCTATAGCACACGAAAATCGGCAAAATGGGGGCTTTACCTGCTCTAGGGCTCGTTTGACCTTGAAATTGGGTCGTTTTTGCCATGAGGGACAACTGGCTCCATAGCTAAGGTATCAATGGACCGCCATAAAAAAATTCGGCAAAACTGAGGTTGGAATTCTGGATTACCAAAAAATCCATGGACTATAGCACACGAAAATCGGTAAAATGGGGGGTATATCTTCTCCATGGATCGTTTGACCTTGAAAATGGGCTGTTTTGGCCGTGAGGCCAACTGGATCAATAGATAAGGTCTTAATCGACGTCCATGAAAAAGTTTGGCAAAAATTAGGTCGGAATTACTGATCACCAAAAAATCCAAGGACTATAGCACACGAAAATCGGCAAAATATGGGTTTTACCTGCTCCAGGGCTCATTTCATCTTGAAAATGGTTCGTTTTTCGCATGAGGGCCAACTGACTCCATAACTAAGGTCTTGATAGCCGTCCATGAAAGTTTTTTGTAAAAATTAGGTCGGAAATCATGATCACCCAAAAAGATGATGAACTATCGCACACAAAAATTAGCATAATGAGGTGTTTACCTGCTCCGGGATTCGTTTGACATTGTAAATGGATCGTTTTTGCCATGGAGGATAATTGGCTCCATAATTAAGGTCTTAAAGGATGACCATAAAAAAATTCGGCAAAATTGAGGTCGGAATTCTGGATCACCAAAAACTCCATGGACTATAGCACACGAAAATCGGCAAAGTGGGGGGTTTACCTGCTCCAGGGCTCATTTGACATTGAAAATGGATTGTTTTGGTTATGAGGGCCAACTGGCTCCATAGAAAATGTCTTAAGGGACTCCCCTCCATAAAAAAATTCGGCAAATATTAGGTTGGAATTCTGGATCACCAAAAACTCAATGGCCTATAGCATATGAAAATTGGGAAAATCGGGGGTTTACCTGCTCTAGGGATCGTTTGACCTTGAAACTGGGACGTTTTGGCATTGAGGGACAACTGGCTCTATAGCGAAGGTCTTAACGGACATCCATGAAAAATTTCAGCAAAAATGAGGTCGGAATTCCTAATCACCAAAAAATCCATGGACTATAGCACACAAAAATCGGCAAATTAAGGGGGTTTACCTGCTTTAGGAATGTTTAACCTTGAAAGTGGTCCGTTTTGTCTGTGAGGGCCAACTGTCTCCATAGCTAAGGTCTCTACGGACGTCCATAAAAATTTTTGGCAAAAATGAGGTCGAAATTTTGGATCACCAAAAAATCCATGGACTATGAACACGAAAATCGGCAAAATGGGGGGTATATTTTCTACAGGGATCGTTTAACCTTGAAAATGGGATGTTTTGACCGTGTGGGCCAATTGGTTCCATATCTAAGGTCTTAATGGACGTCCATGAAAAATTTCAACAAAAATGAGGTCGGAATTACTGATCACCAAAAAATCCATAGACTATAGCACACGAAAATCGGCAAAATATGGGGTTTATCTGCTCTGAGGCTTGTTTAGCCTTGAAAATGGGATGTTTTGGCCATGAGGTCCGACTGACTCAATAACTAAGGTCTTAACAGACGTCCATGAAACAAATTGGAAAAAATTAGGTCGGAATTCCTGATCATCCAAAAAGATGTTGAACTATAGCACACGAAAATAAAAAAAATGGGGGGTTTACTTTCTCCGGGGTTTGTTTGACATTGAAAATGGATCGTTTTGGCCTCGAAGGCCAACTGACTCCATAGCTAAGGTCTTAACGGACGTCCATAAAATTTTTTGGCAAAAATGAGGTCGGAATTTTGGATTACCAAAAACTCCATGGACTATAGCTCACAAAAATTGGCAAAATGGGGGGTTTACCTACCAATGCTCGTTTGACATTGAAAATGGATCATTTTGGCCGTGAGGGCCAACTGGCTCCATCGCTAATATCTTAATGGACCTCGATGAAAAATTTTGGGAAAAATTAGGTCGGAATTTTGGATCACCAAAAACTCCATGGACTATAGCACACAAAAATCGGAAAAATGGGGGGTATATCTTCTACATGGATCGTTTAACCTTGAAAATGGGATGTTTTGGCCGTGTGGGCGAATTGGTTCCATATCTAAGGTCTTAATGGACGTCCATGAAAATTTTTAGCAAAAATGAGGTCGGAATTATTGATCACCAAAAAATCCATAGACTATATCACACGAAAATCGGCAAAATATGGGGTTTATCTGCTCTGAGGCTCGTTTAGCCTTGAAAATGGGATGTTTTGGCCATGAGGTCCAACTGACTCAATAACTAAGGTCTTAACAGACGTCCATGAAACAAATTGGAAAAAATTAGGTCGGAATTCCTGATCATCCAAAAAGATGTTGAACTATAGCACACGAAAATAAAAAAATGGGGGGTTTACTTTCTCCGGGGTTTGTTTGACATTGAAAATGGATCGTTTTGGCCTCGAAGGCCAACTGACTCCATAGCTAAGGTCTTAACGGACGTCCATAAAAAAGTTTGGCAAAAATAAGGTCAGAATTTTGGATTACCAAAAACTCCATGGACTATAGCTCACAAAAATTGGCAAAATGGGGGGCTTACCTACCAAGGCTCGTTTGACATTGAAAATGGATCATTTTGGCCGTGAGGGCCAACTGGCTCCATAGCTAATATCTTAATGGACCTCGATGAAAATTTTTGGGAAAAATTAGGTCGGAATTCTGGATCACCAAAAACTCCATGGACTATAGCACACAAAAATCGGAAAAATGGGGGGTTTACCTGCTCCAGGGATAGTTTGACCTTGAAAATGGGACGTTTTGGTCGTGAGGGCCAACTGGCTCCATAGATAAGGTCTTAACGGACATCCATGAAAAATTTTAGCAAATATGACGTTGGAATTCCTGATCATCAAATAATCTATATACTATAGCACACGAAAATCGGCAAAATAGGGGGTTTACCTTCTCTAGGAATTGTTTGACCTTTAAAGTGGGCCGTTTTGTCGGTGAGGGACAACGGGCTCCATAGTTAAGGTCTCAACGGATGTCCATAAAACGTTTCAGCAAACATGAGGTTGAAATTCTGGATCACCAAAAATTCCATGGACTATAGCACACGATAGTGGGCAAAATAGGGGGTATATCTTCTCCAGAGCTAGTTTGACCTTGAAGATGGGCCGTTTTGGTCGTGATGGACAATTGGCTCCATAGCTAAGGTCTTAAAAAAAATCCATGAAAAAGTTCGACAAAAATTAGGTCTGAATTCCTGATCACCCAAAATTCCATGGACTTGCTCCGTGGTTCGTTTGACATTGAAAATAGATCGTTTTGTCCATGAGGGCTAACTTGCTCCATAGCTCAGGTTTTAACGGACTCATAAAAATTTTTGGCAAAAATGAGGTCGTAATTCTAGATCACCAAAAACCCCATGGACTATAGCACACGAAAATCGGCAAAATGGGTGGTTTACCTGCTCCCGGGCTAGTTTGACCATGAAAATGGGTTGTTGTGGCCGTGAGGGCCAATTGGTTCCATAGCTAAGGTCTTAACGAACATCCATGAAAAATTTTGGCAAAAATAAGGTCAGAATTCCTGATCACCAAAAGATCTGTGGACTATAGCACACGAAAATCGGCAAAATGTGGGGTTTACATGCTCTGAGGCTCGTTTGACCTTGAAAATGGGCCGTTTTGGCCTTGAGGGTCAACTGACTCCATAACTAAGGTCTTAACGAACGTCCATGAAAAATTGTGGAAAAAATTAGGTCGAAATTCCTGATCACCCAAAAAGATGGTAAACTATCATGAAAATCAGCAAAATGGGGGGTTATCTAGCTCCGGGGTTCGTGTGACATTGAAAATGGATTGTTTTGGCCGTGAGGGCCAACTGGCTCCATAACTAAGGTCTAACGGACGTCCAAAAAAAAATTTGGCAAAAATGAGGTCGGAATTCTGGATCACCAAAAACTCCAAGGACTATAGCACACAAAAATCAGTAAAATATGAGGTATATCTTCTCCAGGAATGGGCTGTTTTATTCGTGAGGGCCAATTGGCTCCATAGCTAAGGTCTTATTTGACGTCCATGAAAATTTTTGGAAAAAATGAGGTCGGAATTACAGATCAACAAAAAATCCATCAACTATAACACACGAAAATCAACATAATGTGGGGTTTACCTTCTTTGAGGCTCGTTTGACATTGTAAATGGGCAGATTTGTCCGTGAGGGCCAATTGGCTCCATAACTAAGGTCTTAAAAGACCTCCATAAAAATATTTGGCAAAAATGAGGTTGGAATTCCGGATTACCTAAAACTCCATGGAATATTGCACAGGAAAATTGGTAAAATTGGGGGTTTACTTGCTCCAGGGCTCGATTACCCTTGCAAATGGGCCGTTTTGACCGTGAGGGCAAAATGACTCCATAGCTAAGGTCTTAACGGAAAACCATGAAAAATTTCGGCAAAAATGAGATTGGAATTCTAGATTAAATAAAACTCCATGGAATATTGCACACGAAAATCAGTAAAATGTGGGGTTTACTTGCTCTAGGGATCGTTTGACCTTGAAAGTGGGACGTTTTGGCCGTGAGGGCAAACTGGCTTCATAACTAAGGTCTCAATGGACGTCCATATAAAATTTAGGCAAAAATAAGGTCAGAATTATGGATAACCAAAAAATCCATGGACTATTGCACACGAAAATCGGCAAAATAGGTGGGTATATCTTCTCCAGGCGTCGTTTGACCTTGAAAATTCACCGTTTTGGCCGTGGGGGGAAACTGGCTCCATAGCTAAGGTCTTAATGGACGTCCATGAAATAGTTTAGTAAAAATGAGGTCGTAATTATTGATCACCAAAAAATCCATGGACTATAGCACAGGAAAATTGGCAAAATGTGGGGTTTACCTACTCTGATGCTCGTTTAACCTTGAAAATGGTCTGATTTGTTTGTGAGGGACAACTGACTCCATAATTAACATCTTAACGGGCGTCCATAAATTTTTTTGGCAAAATTTAGGTTGGAATTCCTGATCACCCAAAAAGATAGTGAACTATAGCACACGAAAATCAGCAAAATGGAGGGTTAACTTGCTCCGGGGTTCGTTTGACATTGAAAATGGATCGTTTTGGCTGTGAGGGCTAACTGGCTCCATAGATAAGGTCTTAACGGACCTCCATAAAAAATTTCAGCAAAAATGAGGTCGGAATTATGGATCTCCAAAAAATCCATGGACTATAGCACTCGAAAATTGGCAAAATAGGGGGTTTACCTGCTCTAGGGCTCGTTTGACCTTGAAAGTGGGCTGTTTTGGCCGTAAGTGACAACTGGCTCCATAGATAAGGTCTCAACGGACATCCATAAAAAAAATTGGCAAAAATGAGGTCGGAATTCTGGATCACCAAATATTCCTTGGACTATAGCACACGAAAATCGGCTAAATGGGGGGTATATCTTCTCCAGGGATCGTTTGACCTTGAAAATGGCCGTTTTTGCCGTGAGGGCCAACTGGCTCCATAGGTAAGGTATTAATGGATGTCCATGAAAAATTTTGGCAAAAATGAGGTCGGAATTCCTGGTCACCAAAAAACCCATGGACTATAGCACACGAAAATCGGCAAAATGGGGGGTTTACATGCTCTAGGGTACGTTTAACCCTGAAAGTAGTCCATTTTGGCCGTGAGGGCCAACTTGATCCATAGATAAGGTCTCAACGGACATCCATAAAAATTTTGGCAAAAATGTAATCGGAATTCTGGATCACCAAAAAATTCATGGACTATATCACACGAAAATCATCAAAATGGGGGTATAACTTCTCCAGGGATAGTTTGACCTTGAAAATGGGCCATTTTGGCCGTGAGGGCCAACTGGCTCCATATATAAGGTCTTAATGGACATCCATGAAAAATTTCAGCAAAAATGAGGTTAGAATTACTGATCACCAAAAAATCCATGGACTATAGCACACGATAATCGGTAAAATATGGGGTTTACCTGCTCTGAGGCTCGTTTGACTATGAAAATGGGCCGTTTTGGCCGTGAGGCCCAACTGACTCCACAACTAAGGTCTTATCAGACGTCCATGAAAAATATTGGCAAAAATTAGGTCGAAATTCCTGATCACCCAAAAAGATGGTGAACTATACCACACAAAAATCAACAAAATGGGGGGTTTACTTCCTTCGGGGTTCGTTTGACATTGAAAGTGAATCATTTTGTCCGTGAGGGACAATTGGCTCCATATCGAAGGTCTTAACGGACCTCCATAAAAAAAATCAGCAAAAATGAGGTCGGAATTCTGGATCACCAAAAACTCCATGGACTATAACACACGAAAATAGAAAAAATGGGGGGTTTACCTGCTCCAGGGCTCGTTTGTCCTTGAAAATGGGTCGTTTTGTCCGTGAGAGCCAACTGGCTCCATAGTTAAGGTCTTAATGAACGTCCATGAAAAATTTCAGCAAAAATGAGGTCGGAATTACTGATCACCAAAAAATCTATGGACTATAGCACACGAAAATTGTTAAAATGTGGACGTTTACATGCTCTAGGGCTCGTTTGAACTTCAAAATAGGTTATTTTGGCCGTGAGGGCCAACTGCTCCATAGCTAAGGTCTCAACGGACGTCCATAAAAATTTTCGACAAAAATGTGGTCGAAATTTTGGATCACCAAAAAATCCATGGACTATATCACACGAAAATCGACAAAATGGGGGGTATATATTCTCCAAAGATCGTTTGACCTTGAAAATTGGCCATGAGAGCCAACTGGCTCCATAGCTAAGGTCTAAATGGATGTCCATGAAAATTTTTGGCAAAAATGAGGTCGGAATTACTAATCACCAAAAAATCCGTGGACTATAGCACACAAAAATCTGCAAAATGGGGGGTTTACCTAGTCTAGGGCTTGTTTGACATTGAAAGTGGACAGTTTTGGCTGTCAGGGCCAACTGGCTCCATAGCTAAGGTATAACCGGACGTCCATAAAATTTTTTGACAAAAATAAGGTAGGAATTCTGGATCACCAAAAAATCCATGGATTGTAGTACATGAAAATCGGCAAAATGGGGGGTTTACCTGTTACAAGGCTAGTTTGACCTTGAAAATGGGCCATTTTGGCCGTGAGGGACAACTGGTTCCATACCAAAGGTTTCAACGAACATCCATGAAAATTTTTGGCAAAAATGATGTCGGAATTCCTGATCCCCAAATAATCCATTGACTATAGCACACGGAAATCGGCAAAATGGGGGGTTTACCTGCTCTAGGGCTCGTTTATCCTTGAAAGTGGGCTGTTTTGACCGTGAGGGCCAACTAGCTCCATAACTATGGTCTCAACGGACCTCCATAAAAAATTTGGCAAAAAAGAAGTCGGAATTTTGAATCACCAAAAAATCCATGGACAATAGCACACGAAAATGGGCAAAATGGAGGGTATATCTTCACCTAGGATAGTTTGACCTTGAAAATAAGCTATTTTGGCCGTGAGGGCCAACTAACTCCATAACTAAGGTCTTTACATACATTCATGAAAAATATAGGCAAAAATGGGGTCGGAATTCCTGATCACCAAAAAATCCATGTACTATAGCACACAATAATCGTCAAAATGGGAGGTTTACATGCTATAGGGCTCGTTTGACCTTGAAAGTGGGCCATTTTGGCCGCGAGGGCCAACTCAATCCATATATAAGGTCTCAACGGACGTCCATAAAATTTTTTGGCAAAAATGAGGTCAGAATTCTGGATCACCAAAAATTCCATGGACTATAGCACACGAAAATCAGCAAAATGGGGTGTTTACCTGCTCCATGGCTCGTTTGACCTTGAAATTGGGCCGTATTGGCCGTTAGCGACAACCGGATCCATAACTAAGGTCTTAACGGACATCCATGAAAATTTTTGGCAAAAATGAGGTCGGAATTCCTGATCACCAAAAAATCCATGGACAATAGCACATGAAAATCGACAAAATGGGGGGTTTACCCGCTGTAAGGCTCGTTTGATCTTGAAAGTGGGACATTTTAGCCATGACGACCAACTGGCTTAATAGCTAAGGTCTCACTGGACGTCCATAAATTTTTTTGGCAAAAATGAGGTCAGAATTCTGGATCACCAAAAATTCCATTGACTATAGCACATGAAAATCGGCAAAATAGGGGTTTACCCACTATAGGGCTCGTTTGACCTTGAAAGGGAGTCGTTTTGGCCGTGAGGGACAACTGGCTCAATAGCTAAGGTCTCAACTGACGTCCCTATAAAATTTTGGCAAAAATGAGGTTGGATTTCTCGATCACCAAAATATCCATGGACTATACAACACGAAAATCAGCAAATGGGGGGCATATATTCTCCAGAGATCATTTTGGCCGTAACAGCCTACTGGATCTATAGCTAAGGTCTTAACGGACCCCCATAAAACATTTCAGAAAAAATGAGGTCGGAATTACTGATTACCAAAAAATCCATTGAATATAGCACATAAAAATCGGCAAAATGGGGGGTTTACTTGCTTCGGGATTCGTTTGACATTGAAAATGGATCATTTTGGGCGTGAGGGCCTACTGGCTTCATAGCTAAGGTCTTAACGGACCCTCATAAAAAATTTCGGCAAAAATGAGGTCGCAATTCTGGATCACCAAAAACTCCATGGACTATAGCACACGAAAATCGGCAAAATGGGGGGTTTACCTGCTCCAGGGCTCGTTTAATCTTGAAAGTGGGCCATTTTGGCCGTGAGGGCCAACTAGCTCCATAACTAAGGTCTTAACGGATGTCCCTAAAAAATTTGGCAAAAATTAGGTCGGAATTCCTGATCACCCAAAAAGATGTTGAACTATAGCACACGAAAATCAGCAAATGGGGGTTTACTTACATCGGGGTTCGTTATACATTGAAAGTGAATCATTTTGGCCGTGAGGGCCAACTGGATTGTTAACTAAGGTCTTAACGGACCTCCATTAAAAATTTTGGCAAAAATGAGGTCGGAATTCTGGATCACCAAAAAATCCATGGACTATAGCACACGAAAATCGGCAAAATGGGGGGTTTACCTGCTTTAGGGCTCGTTTGACCTTGAAAGTGGGCCGTTTTGGCCGTGAGGGACAACTGGCTCCTTCGCTAATGTCTCAATGAATGTCCATAAAAATTTCGGCAAAAATGAGGTCTGAATTCTGGATCAACAAAAAATCCATGGACTATAGCACACGAAAATCAGCAAAATTGGGGTATATCTTCTCCAAAGATCATTTGATCTTGAAAACGGGCCGTTTTGGCCATGAGGGGAAACTAGCTCCATTGCTAAGGTCTTAATGGACGTCCATGAAAATTTTTGGCAAAAATGAGGTTGGAATTACTGATCACCAAAAAATCCATTGACTATAGCACACGAAAATTGGCAAAATGGGGAGTTTACTTTCTCCGGGGTTCGTTTGACATTGAAAATGGATCGTTTTGACCGTGAGGGTCTACTGGCTCCATAGCTAAGGTCTTAACGGACCCTCATAAAAAAATTAGGCAAAAATGATGCCGGAATTCTGGATCACCAAAAAATCCATGTACTATATCACACGAAAATTGACAAAATAATGGGGTTTAACTGCTCTAGGGCTCGTTTGACCTTGAAAGTGGCCTGTTTTGGCTGTGAGGGCCAACTGGCTCCATAGCTAAGTTCTTAGCGGACGTCCATAAAATTTTTTGACTAAAATGAGGTCGGAATTCTGGATCACCAAAAATTCCATGGACTATAGCACACGACAACCGGATCTATAGTTAAGGTCGTAACGGACATCCATGAAAAAATTCGGCAAAATATTCGGTTGAAATTCCTGATCACCAAAAAATCCATGGACTATAGCACACGAAAATCGACAAAATGGGGGGTTTACCCGCTCTGGGGCTCGTTTGACCTTGAAAGTGGGCCGTTTTGGCTGTGAGGGCCAAATGACTCAATAGCTAAGGTCTCAAAGGACGTCCATTAAAAATTTCGGCAAAAATGAGGTCGCAATTCTCGATCACCAAAAAATCCATGGATTATAGCACACAAAAATCAGCAAAATCGGGGGTTTACCCGCTCTAGGATTCGTTTGACCTTGAAAGTGGGCCGTTTAGGCTGTGAGGGCCAACTGGTTCAATAGCTAAGGTCTAAGCTGACGTCCATAAAAAATTTCGGCAAAAATGAGGTCATAATTCTCATTAACCAAAAAATCCATCCACTATAGCACACGAAAATTGACAAAATGGGGGGTTTACCCTTTCTAGGGCTCGTTTGACCTTGAAGGTGGGCCGTTTTGGCCGTAAGGGCTAACTGGCTCAATAGCTAAGGTCTTAACGGATGTCCATAAAAAAATTTGGCAAAAATGAGGTTGGAATTCTCGATCACCAAAAAATCCATGGACTATAGCACAAGAAAATCAGCAAAATGCGGGGCATATCTTCTCCAGGGATCGTTTGAATTTGAAATTGGCTCGTTTTGGCCGTGACGACCAACTGGCTCCATAGCTAAGGTCTTAATGGACGTCCATGAAAAATTTCAGCAAAAATGAGGTCGGAATTACTTATCACCAAAGAATCCATGGACTATAGCACACAAAATTCGGCAAAATGGGAGATTTACTTGATTTGGGTTTCGTTTGACATTGAAAATGGATCGTTTTGGCCGTGAGGGAAAACTTAATCCATAGATAAGGTCTTAACGGACCTCCATAAAATATTTCGGCAAAAATGAGGCAGCAATTCTGGATCACCAAAAACTCCATGGACTAGGGCTTGTTTGACCTTGAAAGTGGGTCATTTTAGCCGTGAGGGCCAACTGGCTCAATAACAAAGGTCTCAATGGACGTCCATAAAAACATTCGGCAAAAATGAGGTTGAAATACCTGATCACCAAAAAATCCGTGTACTAGCACACAAAAATCGGCAAAATGGGGGGTTTACCTGCTATAGGGTCGTTTGACCTTGAAAGTGGTATGTTTTTGCTGTGAAGGCCAACTGGCTTTATAGCTTAAGGTTTCAACAGACCGCCATAAAAAATATGGGAAAAATGAGGATGGAATTCTGGATCACCAAAAAATCCATAGACTATAGCGCACGAAAATTGGCAAAATGGGAGGTTTACCTGCTCTAGGGCTCGTTTGACCTTGAAAATGAGATGTTTTGGCCATGAGGGACAACTGGCTCCATAGCTAAGGTCTTAACGGACATCCATGAAAAATTTCGGCAAAAATGAGGGCAGAATTCCTGATCACCACAAAATCCATGGACTATAACACACGAAAATTGGCAAATGGGTGGTTTACCTGCCCTAGGACTCGTTTGACCTTGAAAGTAGGCCATTTTGGCCGTGAGGGACAATTGTCTCAATATATAAGGTCTCAACGGACGTCCATAAAAAATTTCGGCAAAAATGAGGTCATAATTCCTGATCACCATAAAATCCATGTACAATAGCACATGAAAATCGGCAAAATGGGAGGTTTACCTGCTCTACGGATCGTTTGACCTTGAAAGCGGGCCATTTTGGCGGTGAGGGACAATTGGCTCCATAGCTGAGGTCTCAACAGACGTCCATAAAAAATTTCGGCGAATATGAGATCGGAATTCTAGATGACCAAAAAATCCATGGATTATAGCACATGAAAATCGCCAAAATGGGGGTTTACCTGCTCTAAGGGTCGTTTGACCTGGGACGTTTTTGCCGTGAGGGCCAACTAGCTCCAAAGTTAAGGTGTCAACGGAGGTCCCTAAAATTATTTGGCAAAAATGAGGTCGGAATTGTGGATCACCGAAAAATCCTTGGACTATAGCACACGAAAATCAGCAAAATGTGGGGTTTACCTGCTTTAGGGATCGTTTGACCTTGAAAGTGGGCCGTTTTGGCCGTGAAGGACAATTGACTCCATATATAAGGTCTTAACGGATATCCATCAAAAATTTCAGCAAAAATAAAGTCGGAATTCTTGATCACCAAAATATCCATGAACTATAGCACACGAAAATTGACAAAATGGGGGGTTTACCTTCTCCAGGGATCGTTTGTCCTTGAAAATGTGCCGTTTTAGCTGTGAGGAACAATTGGCTCCATAGCTAAGGTCTTAACGGACATCCACGAAAAATTTGGGCAAAAATGAGGTCGGAATTCCTGATCACCAAAAAATCCATGCACTATAGCACACGAAAATTGGCAAAATGGGGGGTTTACTTTCTCTAGGGCTCGTTTGACCTTGAAAGTGGGCCATTTTTGCCGTGAGTGATAACTGGCTCCATAGCTTATGACTCAACGACCGTCTGTAAAAAAAATTCAGCAAAAATGAGGTTGAAATTCTAGATCACCAAAAAATCCATGGACTATAGCAAACGAAAATCGACAAAATAAGGGGTTTACCTGCTTTAGGTCTCGTTTGACCTTGAAATTAGGCCGTTTTGGCCGTGAGGGCCAACTGACTCCATAATTCAGGTCTTAACCAATGTCCCTAAAAAATTTGTGACAAATTAGCTCGGAATTCCTGATCACCCAAAAAGATGGTGAACTATAGCACACGAAAATCAACAAAATGGGGGGTTTACTTGCTCCGGGTTTCGTTTAACATTGAAAATGGATCATTTTGGCAATGATGGCCAACTGGCTCCATAGCTAAAGTCTTAATGAACGTCCATGAAAATTTCAGCAAAAATGAGGTCAGATTTACTGATCACCAAAATAGCACACAAAAATTAGCAAAATGTGGGGTTTACCTGCTCCAGGTCTTGTTTGACCTTGAAAATGGGCCGTTTTGGCCATGAGGGACAACTGACTCCATAGCTAAGGTCCTAACGGACATCCATGAAAAATTTTGACAAAAAATAGGTCGGAATTTCTGATCACTTAAAAAGATAGTGAATCAGCAAAATGGGTGGTGTACTTTCTCCGGGGTTCGTTTTACATTGAAAATGGATAGTTTTGGCCGTGAGGGACAACTGGATCCATATTTAAGGTCTTAAAGGACCTCCATAATAAAATTCGGCAAGATTGAGGTCAGAATTCTGGATCACCAAAAACTCCATGGACTATAGCACACGAAAATCAGCAAAATGAGGGGTTTACCTGCTTTGGGGTTTGTTTGACCTTGAAAATGGGCCATTTTTGCCGTGAGGGCCAACTGGCTCAATAACTAAGGTCTTAATGGACGTCCATGAAATTTTTTTCCAAAAATGAGATTGGAATTACTCATCACCAAAAAATCCATGAATTATGGAACACAAAAATCGGCAAAATGTGGGGTTTACAAGCTCTGAGGCTCGTTTGACTTTGAAAATGGGGTGTTTTTGCCGTGAGAGCCAACCTAATCCATAACTAAGGTCTAAATAGACGTCCCTAAAAAATTTCAACAAAAATTAGGTTGAAATTCATGATCACCCAAAAAGATGGTGAACTATAGCACACGAAAATCAGCAAAATGGGGGTTTTTACATGCTCTAGGGGTCATTTTACCTTGAAAGTGGGTTGTTTTGGCCCTGAGGGCCAACTGGCTCCATAGCTAAGGTTTTCAAGGACATCCATAAAAAAATTGGACAAAAATGAGGTCGGAATTCCTGATCACCAAAAAATCCATGGACTATAGCACACGAAAATCAGCAAAATGTGGGGTTTACCTGCTCTAGGGATCGTTTGACCTTGAAAGTGGGCCGTTTTGGCCATGAAGGACAATTGACTCCATATCTAAGGTCTTAACGGATATCCATCAAAAATTTCGGCAAAAATAAAGTCGGAATTCTTGATCACCAAAATATCCATGAACTATAGCACATGAAAATTGACAAAATGGGGGGTTTACCTTCTCCAGGGATCGTTTGTCCTTGAAAATGTGCCGTTTTAGCTGTGAGGAACAATTGGCTCCATAGCTAAGGTCTTAACGGACATCCACGAAAAATTTGGGCAAAAATGAGGTCGGAATTCCTGATCACCAAAAAATCCATGTATTATAGCACACGATAATTGGCAAAATGGGAGGTTTACCTGCTCTATTGCTCGTTTGACCTTGAAAGTGGGCCGTTTTGGCCGTCAGGGTCAACTGGCTCCATAGCTAAGGTCTCAACAGACGTCCATAAAAAGGTTCGGCAAAACTGAGGTCGAAAATTTGATCACCAAAAAATTCATAGACTGTAGCACACGAAAATCAGCAAAATGGGGGGTATATATTCTCCAGGTATCGTTTGGCCTTGAAAATGGGCCGCTTTGACCGTGAGGGACAACTGGATTCATAGCTAAGGTCTTAACGGGCATCCAAAAAAGTTTTGGGCAAAAATGAGGTCGAAATTCCTGATCACCAAAAAATCCATGGACTATAGCATATGAAAATCGGCAAAATGGGAGTTTACCTGCTCTAGGGCTCGTTTGTCCTTGAAAGTGGGCTGTTTTAGCCGTGAGGGCCAACTGGCTCAATAGCTAAGGTCTCAACGGACGTCCATATAAAAATTTGGCAAAAATGAGGTTGGAATTCTAGATCACCAAAAAATCCATGGACAATAGCACATGAAAATTGGCAAAATGGGGGGTATATCTTCTCCAGGGATCGTTTGACCTTGAAAATGGGCCGTTTTGGCTGTGAGGGACCACTGACTCCATAACTAAGGTATTAACGGATATCCATGAAATATTTCGGCAAATATTAGGTCGGAATTCCTGATCAACAAAAAATTCTTGGACTATAGCACACGAAAATCAGCAAAATGTGGAGTTTACCTGCTCCAGGTCTCGTTTGACCTTGAAAATGGGCCATTTTGGCCATGAGGTCCAACTGGCTCCATAACTAAGGTCTTAATGGACATCCATGAAAAATTTCGGCAAAAATTAGGTCGGAATTCCTGATCACCCAAAAAGATGGTGAACTATAGCACACAAAAATCTGCAAAATGGGGGGTTTACTTGCTCTGGGGTTTGTTTGATATTGAAAATGGATAGTTTTGTCCATGAGGACCAACTGGCTCCATAGGTCTTAACGGACCTCCATAAATATTTTCGACAAAAATGAGGTCGAAATTTTGGATCACCAAAAACTCCATGTACTATAGAACAGGAAAATCGGCATAATGGGGGGTTTACCTGCTCTAGGGATCGTTTGACCTTGAAAGTGGGCCATTTTGGCCGTGAGGGCCAACTGTCTCCATAGATAAGGTCTCATTGTACTTCTATAAAATATTTTGGCAAAAATGAGGTCAGAATTATGTATCACCAAAAAATCCATGGACTATAGCACACGAAAATTGGCAAAATGGGCGGTTTACCTGCTCCATGGCTCTTTTGTCTTTGAAAATGGGCCGTTTTGGCCTTGAGGGACAGCTGGCTCCATAGGTGAGGTCTTAACAGACATCCATGAAAAATTTCAGCAAAAATGAGGTAAAAATTCCTGATCACCAAAAAAACCATGTTTTATTGCACACAAAAATAGGCAAAATGGGGGGTTTACCTGGTCTAAGGCTCGTTTAACCTTGAAAGTGGGCCAGTTTGGCCGTGAGGGACAACTGGCTCCATAGCTAAGGTGTCAACGGACGTCCATAAAAAATTTCAATAAAAATGAGGTCGGAATTCTGGATCACCAAAAAATCCATGGACTATAGCACACGAAAATCGGCAAAATGGGGGTATATCTTCTCCAGGGATCGTTTGACCTTGAAAATGGGTCATTTTGACCGTGAGGGCCAACTGGCTCCATAGCTAAGGTCTTAATGGACGTCCCTGAAAAATATCGGCAAAAATGAGGTCGGAATTACTGATCACCAAAAAATCCAAGGACTATAGCACACGAAAATCAAAAAAATGTGGGGTTTACCCGCTTTGAGTCTCGTTTGACCATGAAAATGGACCATTTTGGCCGTGAGGGCCAACTGACACCATAATTAAGGTCTTAAAAGGTGTCCATGAAAATGTCTGACAAAAATTAGGTCAGAATTCCTGATCACCCAAAAAGATGGTGAACTATAGCACATTAAAATCTGCAAAATGGGGGGTTTACTTGCTCCGGGGTTCGTTCGACATTGAAAATGGATTGTTTTGGCCATTAGGTACAACTGGATCTTAACGGACCTCCATAAAAAAATTTGGCAAAAATGAGGTCGGAATTCTGGATCACCTAAAACTCCATGGACTATAGCACACGAAAATCGGCAAAGTGGGGGTTTTACCTGCTCTAGGGCTTGTTTGACCTTGAAAATGGGCCGTTTTGGCCGTGACGACTAACTAGCTACATAGCTAAGTTCTTAACAGACATCCATGAAAAAATTGGCAAAAATGAGGTCGAAATTCCTAATAACCAAAAAATCCATGGACTATAGAATACGAAAATCGACAAAATGGGAGGTTTACTTGCTCTAGGGCTAGTTTGACCTTGAAAGTGGGTCGTTTTGGCCGTGAGAGCCAACTGGCTCCATAGCTAAGATCTCAACTGAAGTCCATAAAAAATTTCAGCAAAAATGTGGTCGGAATTCTGGATCACCAAAAATCCATGTACTATAGCACACTAAAATCGGCAAAATGGGGGGTTTACCTGCTCCATGGCTCTTTTGACCTTGAAAATGGGCCATTCTGGCCATGAGGGACAACTGGCTCCCTAGCTAAGGTCTTAACGTACATCCATGAAAATTATCGGCAAAAATGTGGTCGGAATTCCTGATCACCAAAATATCCATGGACTATAGCACACGAAAATTGGCAAAATGGGGGGTTTAGATGCTCTAGGGCTCATTTGACCTTGAAAGTGGCCCGTTTTGGCCGTGAGAGCCAACTGGCTTAATAGGTAAGGTCTCAACGGACGTCCATAAAAAATTTCGGCAAAAATTAGGTCGAAATTCTGGATCACCAAAAAATCCATGGACTATAGCACACGAAAGTTGGCAAAATAGGGGGTATATCTTCTCCAGGGATCGTTTGAACTTGAAAATGGGTCGTTTTAGCCGTGAGGGCCAACTGGATCAATAACTAAGGTCTTAATAGACGTCAATAAAAATATTTGGCAAAAATGAGGTCGGAATTCTGGATCACCAAAAAATCAATGGACAATAGCACACGAAAATTGGTGAAATTGGGGGTTTACCTGCTCCAAGGCTCGTTTAACCTTAAAAATGGGCTTTTTTGGCTGTGAGGGACAACTGGCCCCATAGCTAAGATCTTAACAAACATCCATGAAAATTTTTGGCAAAAATGAGGTCAACATTCTTAATCACCAAAAAATCTATGGACTATTGCACACGAAAATCGGTAAAATGGGGTGTTTACCTTCTCTAGGGCTCGTTTGACCTTGAAAGTGGGCCGTTTTGGTTGTGAGGGCTAACTAGCTCAATAGCTAAGGTCTCAACGGATGTCCTTAAAATTTTTTGGCATAATTGAGGTCAGAATTCTGCATCACCAAAAAATCTGTGGACTATAGCACACGAAATTCGGCAAAATAGGGGGTTTACTTCCTCCGAGGTTCGTTTGACATTGAAAATGGAACGTTTTGGCCGTGAGGGTCAACTGGTTCCATAGCTAAGATCTTAACGGACCTCTATAAAAAAATTTGGCAAAAATGAGGGCGGAATTCTGGATCTCCAAAAACTCCATGGACTATAAAACACAAAAATGGTGAAATGGGGGGTTTACATGCTCCAGGGATTGTTTGGCTTTGAAAATGGGCCGTTTTGTCCTTGAGGGCCAACTAGCTCCATAGCTAAGGTCTTAACGTACATCCATGAAAAAATTTGGCAAAAATGAAGTCAAAATTCCTGATCACCAAAATATCCATGGACTATATCACACGAAAATCGGCAAAATGGGGGGTTTACCTGCTTTAGGGCATATTTGAACTTGAAATTGGGTTATTTTAGCCGTGAGGACCAACTGGCTCCATAGCTAAGGTGTTAATGGATTTCCATGAAAAATTTCGGCAAAAATGAGATTGGAATTACTGATCACCAAAAAATTCATGGACTATAGCACAAGAAAATCGGCAAAATGTGGGGTTTACCTGCTCTGAGGCACGTTTGATCTTGAAAATGGGATGTTTTGACCGTGAGGGCCAACTGACTCCATAACTAAGGTTTTAATGGACGTCCATGAATTATTTTTGCAAAAAGTAGGTCGGAATTCCTTATCACTCAAAAAGATGGTGAAGTATAGCACACGAAAATCAACAAAATTGGGGGTTTATTTGCTCCAGGGTTCTTTTGACTTTGAAAATGGATCGTCTTGGCCGTGAGGGACAACTGGCTCCATTGATGAGGTCTTAACAGACCTCCATAAAAAAAATTGGCAAAACTGAGGTCGGAATTTTGGATCACCAAAAACTCCATGGACTATAACACATGAAAATCGGCAAAATAGGGGTTTTACCTGCTCCAAGACTTGTTTGACCTTGAAAATGGGCCGTTTTGGCCGTGAGGGCCAACTGGCTCCATAGCTAAGGTCTTAACAGACATCCATTAAAAATTTTGGCAAAAATGAGGTCGGAACCCCTAATCACCAAAAAGTCCATGGACTATAGCACACGTAAATCGGCAAAATGGGGGGTTTACCTGCTCTAGGGCTCGTTTGACCTTGAAAGTGGGCCATTTTGGTCGTGAGGGCCAACTGGCTCCACAACTAAGGTATAAATGGACGTCCATGAAAACTTTTAGCAAAAATAAGGTCGGAATTACAGATCACCAAAAAATCCATGGACTATAGCACATGAAAATCGGCAAAATTTAGGGTTTACCTACTTTGAGGGTCGTTTGACCTTGAAAATAAGCCGTTTTGGCCATGAGAGCCAACTGGTTCCATAGCTAAGGTCTAAATGGACGTCCATAAAAAATTTCAGGAAAAATGTGGTCGGAATTCTTTATCACCAAAAAATACATGGACAATAGCACATGAAAATCGGCAAAATGGGGGGTATATCTTCTCTAGGGATCATTTGACCTTAAAATTGGGTCGTTTTGGCCGTGAGGTCCAACAAGCTCCAAAGCTAAGGTCTTAATGGATGTCCATGAAAATTTTTGGCAAAAATGAGGTCGGAATTACTGATCACCAAAAAATTCATGGACTATAGCACACGAAAATTAGCAAAATGTGGGGTTTACCTGCTCCAGGTTTCGTTTGACCTTAAAAATGGGCCATTTTGTCCATGAGGGCCAACTGGTTCCGTAGCTAAGGTGTTAACGGACATCCATGAAAAATTTCAAAAAAAATTAGGTCGGAATTCATGACCACCCAAAAAGATGGTGAACTATAGCACACAAAAATCTGCAAAATGGGGGGTTTACTTGCTTTGAGATTCGTTTGACATTGAAAATGGATAGTTTTGGCCATGAGGGCCAACTGGCTCCATAACTAAGGTCTTAACGGACCTCTATAAAAAATTTCGGCAAAAAAGAGTTCGGAATTCTGGATCACCAAAAGCTCCATGTACTATAGAACACGAAAATCGGCAAAATAGAGGGTTTACCTGCTCAAGGGCTCGTTTGACCTTGCAAATGGGCCATTTTGGCCGTTAGGCCCATTTGGCTCCATAGCTAAGGTGTTAACGGACATCCATAAAAATTTTTGGCAAAAATGAGGTTGGAATTCCTGATCAGCAAAAAATCCATGGACTATAGCACAAGAAAATTTGCAAAATGGGGGGTTTACCTGCTCTTGGGCTTGTTTGACCTTGAAAGTGGGCCGTTTTGGCCAACTGGCTCCATTGCTAAGGTCTCAACGGACGTCCATAAAAAATTTCAGTAAAAATGAGGTTGGAATTCTGGATCATCAAAAAATCCATGGACTATAGCATACGAATATCGACAAAATAGGAGGTATATCTTCTCCAAGGATCGTTTGACCTTGAAACTGTGCTGATTTGGCCGTAAGGGTAAACATGCTCTATATTTAAGGTCTTAATAGATGTCTATGAAAAATTTCGGCAAAAATGAGGTCGGAATTACTAATCACCAAAAAATCCATGGACTGTAGCACATGAAAATAGGCAAAATATGGGGTTTACCTGTTCTGAGGAACATTTGATCTGGAAAATGGGCCGTTTTGACTGTAATGGCCAACTGACTCCATAACTAAGGTCTTAACAGACGTCCATGAAAATTTTTGGCAAAAATTAGATCGGAATTCCTTATCACCAAAAAATATGGTGAACTATAGCAGACGAAAATCAGCAAAATGGGGGGTTTACTTGCTCCGGGGTTCGTTAGACATTGAAAATGGATCGTTTTGGCCGTGAGGGACAACTGGTTCCATAGCTAAGGTCTTAACGGACCACTATAAAAAACTTTGGCAAAACTGAGGTCGGAATTCTAAATCACCAAAAACTCCATGGACTATAGCATAAGAAAATCAACAAAATGCGGGGTTTACTTGCTCCGGGGTTCGTTTGACATTGAAAATGGATTGTTTTGGCCGTGAGGGGCAACTGGCTCCATAACTGAGGTCTTAACGGACCTCCATAAAAAAATTCGGCAAAAATGAGGTCAGAATTCTGGATCACCAAAAACTCCATGGACTATAGCACACGAAAATTGGCAAAATAGGTGTTTTTCCTGCTCCAGGGTTTGTTTGACCTTGAAAATGTGCCATTTTGGCCGTGAGAGCCAACTAGATCCATAGCTAAGGTCTTAACAGACATCCATGAAAATTTTTGGCAAAAATGAGGTTGGAATTCCTGATCACCAAAAAATCAATGGATTATAGCACACGAAAATCGGTAAAATGGGGGGTTTACCTGCTCTAGGGCTCGTTTGACCTTGAAAGTAGGCCGTTTTGGATGTGAGGGCCAACTGGCTCCATAGCTAAGGTATTAATGGACGTCCATAAAAACTTTCGACAAAAATAAGGTCGGAATTACAGATCACCAAAAAATCCATGAACTATAGTACACAAAATTTGGCAAAATTTGGGGTTTACTTGCTTTGAGGCTCGCCGTTTTGGCCGTAAGGGTCAACTGGCTCCATATCTAACGTCTCGACGGACGTCCATAAAAAAATTCAGAAAAAATGTGGTCGGAATTCTGGATCACCAAAAAATCCATGGACTATGCACACAAAAATCGGCAAAATGGCGGGTATATCTTTTCCAGGGATCGTTTGACCCTCAAAATGGGCTATTTTTTCGGTGAGGGCCAACAAGCTCCATAGCTAAGGTCTTAATGAACATCCATGAAAAATTTCGGCAAAAATGAGGTCGAAATTACTGATCACCAAAAAATCCATGGATTGTATTACACAAAAATTCAACAAAATGTGGGGTTTACTTGCTCCAGGTCTTGCTGGACCTTGAAAATGGGCCATTTTGGCTATGAGGGACAACTGGCTCCATATGTAAGGTCTTAACGGACTTCCATGAAAAATTTTGGCAAAAATTAGGTCGGAGTTCCTGATCACCCAAAAAGATGGTGAACTATTGCACACGAAAATCTGTAAAATGGGGGGTTTACTTGCTCCGGGGTTCGTTTGACATTGAAAATGGATATTTTTAGCCGTGAGGGATAACTGGCTCCATAGGACTTAACGGACATCCATTAAAATTTTCGGTAAAAATGAGGTCGTAATTCTGGATTTCCAAAAACTCCATGTACTATAGAACACAAAAATCGGTAAAATGGAGGGTTTACCTGCTCAAGGGACATCCATGAAAAATTTTGGCAAAAATGAGGTCGGATTTCTTGATCACCAAGAAATTCATGCACTATAGCACAAAAAAATCGACAAAATGGGGTTTTACCTGCTCTAGGGCTCGTTTAACCTTGAAAGTGGGCCGTTTTGGCTGTAAGGGCCAACTGACTCCATAGCTAATGTCTCAACGGACGTCCATAAAATATTTTGGGAAAAACGAGGTTGGAATTCTGGAGCACCAAAAAATCCATGGATTATAGCACACGAATATCGGTAGAAAGGGGGGTATATCTTCTCCAGGGATTGTTTGACCTTGAAAATTGGCCGGTTTGGCCGTGAGGGCCAACTGGCTCCATAGCGAAGATCTTAATGGATGTCCATGAAAAATTTTGGCAAAAATGAAGTCGGAATTACTGATCACCAAAAAATCCATGTACTATAGCACATGAAAATCGGCAAAATGTGGGGTATACCTGCTCTGAGGCACGTTTGATTTTGAAAATGGGCCGTTTTGACTGTGAGGGCCAACTAACTCCATAACTTAGGTCTTAATGGACTTCCATGAAATTTTTTGGCAAAAAGTAGGTCGGAATTCCTTATCACCCAAAAAGATGGTGAATTATAGCACACGAAAATAAACAAAATGGGGGGTTTATTTGCTCCGGGGTTCGTTTGACATTGAAAATGGATCGTTTTGGCTGTGGGGGCCAACTGGCTCCATAGCTAAGGTATTAACGAACATACATGAAAAATTTCAGCAAAAATGAGGTCGGAATTCATGATCACCAAAAAATCCATGGACTATAGCACAAGAAAATTGGCAAAATGGGGGGTTTACCTGCTCTAGGGATCGTTTGACCTTGAAAGTGGGCCGTTTTGGCCATGAGGGCCAACTGGCTCAATAGATAAAGTCTCAACGGACCTCCATGAGAAAATTTTGGTAAAAATGAGGTCGGAATTTTGGATCGCCAAAAACTCCAAGGACTATAGCACATGAAAATCGGCAAAATGGGGGTTTTACCTTCTTCAGGGCTTGTTTGACCTTGATAATGGGTCGTTTTGGCCGTGTGGGCAAACTGGCTCCATAGTTAAGGTCTTAATGGACTTCGAGGTAAAATTTTGGCAAAAATGAGGTTGGAATTAGTGATCACCAAAAATTCGATGGATTATAGCACACGAAAATCGGCAAAATGGGGGGTTTACCTACTCTGTGGCTCGTTTGACCTAGAAAATAGGGCGTTTTGGCCATGAGAGCCAGCTGACTCCATAACTAGGGTCTTAACGGACGTTCCTGAAAAATTTTGGCAAAAATTAGGTCTAAATTCCGGATCACCCAAAAAGATGGTGAACTATAGCACACGAAAATCAGCAAAATAAGTGGTTTACTTACTCCGGGGTTCGTTTGACATTGAAAACTGACCGTTTTGGACGTGAGGGCCAACTTGCTCCATAGCTTACCTCTTAATGGACCTCCATAAAAAAATTAGGCAAAAATGAGGACGAAATTCTGAATCACCAAGAACTCCATGGATATAGCACACGAAAATCGGTAAAATGGGGGGTTTACCTGCTCCAGGGCTCGTTTGACCTTGAAAATGGGCCGTTTTGGTCGTGAAGGACAAATAGCTCCATAACTAAGGTATTAATGGACGTCTGTGAAAACTTTCGGCAAAAATAAGGTCGAAATTACTGATCACCAAAAAATCCATGGACTATAGCACACGAATATTGGCAAAATTTGGGGTATACGTGCTTTAAGGCTCGTTTGACCTTGAAAATAAGATGTTTTTGCCGTGAGGGCCAACTGACTCCATATCTAAGGTATCAATGGACATCCATAAAAAATTTCAGCAAAAATGTGGTCGGAATTCTAGATCACCAAAATTCATGGAGTATAGCACCCAAAAATCAGAAAAATATGGGATTTACTGCTCCAGGTCTCGTTTGACCTTGAAAATGGGCCGTTTTGGCTATAAGGGCAAACTGGCTCCATAGCTAAGGTATTAATGGACATCCATGATAAATATAATAAAAAATTAGGTCCGAATTCATGATCACCCAAAAAGATGGGGAACTATAGCACACGAAAATCCGCAAAATGGGGGGTTTACTTGCTCCGGGCTCTATTTGACATTGAAAATGGATCATTTTGGTCGTGAGGGACAATTGGAACCATAGAAAAGGTCTTAACGGACCTCCATAAAAAATATTTGGCAAAATTGAGGTCAAAATTCTGGATCACCAAAAACTCCATGGACCATAATACACGAAAATCGGCAAAATGAGGGGTTCACCTGCTCCAGGGCTTGTTTGACCTTGAAAATGGGTCGTTTTGGCCGTGAGGGCCAACTTGCTCTATACCTAAGGTCTCAACGGATGACCATAAATTTTTTTGATAAAATGAGGTCGGAATTCTGGATCACCAAAAAATTCATTGACTATAGCACACGAAAATTGGCAAAATGGGGGGTATATCTTCTCCAGGTATCGTTTGACCTTGAAAATGGGCCGTTTTGGCTGTGCGGACCAACTGGCTCCATAACTAAGGTCTCAATGGATGTCCATGAAAAATTTTGGCAAAAATGAGGTCGGAATTACCGATCACCAAAAAATCCATGGAATATAGCACATGAAAATCGGCAAAATGTGGGGTTTACTTGCTCTGAGGCTCCTTTGACCATGAAAATGGGTCGTTTTGGCCGTAAGGGCCAACTGACTACATAACTATGGTCTTCACGGACGTCCATGAAATTTTTTGACAAAAACTAGGTCGAAATTCCTGACCACCCAAAAAGATGGTGAACTATAGCACACAAAAATCAGCAAAATGGGGGGTTTACCTGCTCTAGGGCTCATTTGTCCTTGAAAGTCGGTTGTTTTGGCCGTGAGGGCCAACTGGATTAATATCTAAGGTCTCAACGGATGTCCATAAAAACTTTTGGCAAAAATGAGGTTGAAATTCCTAATCAGTAAAAAAATCCATGTACTATTGCGCACGAAAATTGGCAAAATGTGTGGTTTACCTGCTCTAGGGCTCATTTGACCTTGAAAGTGGGCCGTTTTGGCCGTGAGGGCCAAGTAGCTCCATAGCTAAGGTCTCAACGGACGTCCTTAAAATATTTTGGAAAAAATGAGGTCGGAATTCTGGATCACCAAAAAATCAATGGACTATATAGCACACGAAAATCGGAAAATTGGGGGTACATCTTCTCCAGGGATCGTTTGACCTTGTATATGGGACGTTTTGGCCGTGAGGGCAAACTGGCTCCATAGCTAAGGTCTCAACGGACGTTCATAAAAATTTTGGGCAAAAATGAGGTCAAAATTCTGTATCACCAAAAAGTTCATGGACTATAGCACACGAAAATTGGCAAAATGGGGTGTTTACCTGCACCAGGGTTCGTTTGACCTTGAAAATGATCCGTTTTGGCCATGAGGTATAACTGCCTCCATAGCTAAGGTCTTAACGGACATCCATGAAAAATTCTGGCAAAACTGGGGTCGGAATTCCTGATCACATAAAAATCGACAAAATAGGGGGTTTACCTGCTCTTGGGATCGTTTGACCTTGAAAGTGGGCCGTTTCGGCCATGAGACCTAACTGGCTCAATAGCTAAGGTCTCAACGGATGTCCATAAAATTTTTTGGCAAAAATGAGGTCGGAATTCTGGATCACCAAAAAATCAATAAACAATAGTACGCAAAAATCGGCAAAATGGGGGGTATATCTTCTCCAGGGATCGTTTGACCTTGAAAATGGGACGTTTTGGCCATTAGGGCCAACTGACTCCATAACTAAGGTCTTAACGGATATCCATGAAAATTTTTGGCAAAAATGAGGTCAGAATTCCTGATCACCAAAAAATCCATGGACTATAGCACACAAAAATAGGCAAAATGTGGGGTTTAAGTTCTCTGAGGCTTGTTTAACCTCGAAAATAGGTTGTTTTGGCCGTGATGGCAAAATGACTCCATAACAAAGGTCTTAACGGAAATCCATGAAAAATTTGGCAAAAATTAGGTCGGAATTCCTGATCACCCAAAAAGATGGTGAACTATAGCACACGAAAATTAGCAAAATGGGGGTTTACTTGCTCCATGGTTCGTTTGACATTGAATATGGATCATTTTGGCCGTGAGGGCCAACTGGCTCCATAAGTAAGGTATTAATGGACGTCCATGAAAAGTTTTGACAAAAATAAGGTCGGAATTACTGATCACCAAAAAATCCATGGACTATAGCACACGAAAATAGACAAAATTTGGGGTTTACCTGCTTTGACCGTGAGGGCCAACTGGCTCCATATCTAAGGTCTTAATGGACATCCATGAAAAATTTTGGCAAAAATGAGGTCGGAATTACTGATCACCAAAAAATCAATGGACTATAGCACACGAAAATCGGTAAAATATATGGTTTACCTGCTCTGAGGGTCGTTTGACCATGATAATAGGTCGTTTTGTCCCTTAGGGCCAACTGACTCCATAACTAAGGTCTTCACGGTTGTCCATGAAAATTTTTGATAAAAATTAGGTCGGAATTCCTGATCACCCAAAAATATGGTGAACTATAGCACACAAAAATCAGAAAAAATGGGGGTTTACTTGCTTCGGGGTTCGTTTGACAATGAAAGTGGATCGTTTTGGCTGTGAGGGACAACTGGCTCTATAACTAAGGTCTTAACGGACCTCCATAAAAAAATTTGGCAAAAATGAGGTCGGAATTCTGGATCACTAAAAACTACATGGACTATAGCACACGAAAATCGGTAAAATGGGGGGTTTACCTGCTACAGGGCTTGTTTGACCTTGAAAATGGGTCATTTTGGTCGTGAGAGACAACTGGTTCCATAACTAAGGTCTTAACGGACATCCATGAAAATTTTTGGTAAAAATGAGGTTGGAATTCCTGATCACCAAACAATTCATGGACTATAGCACATGAAAATTGGCAAAATGGGTGGTTTACCTGCTCTAGGGTTCGTTTGACCTTGAAAGTGGGTCGTTTTGGCCATGAGGGCCAACTGGCTCAACAACAAAGGTCTCAACGGATGTCCATAAATTTTTTGGCAAAAATGAGGTCCGAATTCTGAGTCACCAAAAAATCCATGGACTATACCACACGAAAATCATCAAAATGGGGGGTATATATTCTCCAGGGATCGTTTGACCTTGAAAATGGGCCATTTTGGCCGTGAGGGCAAACTGGATACATAGCTAAGATCTTAATGGATGTCCAAGAAAAATTTCAGCAAAAAATAGGTCGGAATTACTGATCACCAAAAAATCCATGGATTATAGCACACGAAAATCGGCAAAATGTGGGGTTTACATGGTCTGGGGATTGTTTGACCTTGTAAAAGGGGAGTTTTGGCCGTGATGGCCAACTGACTCCAAACTAAGGTCTAAACGGACGTCCCTGAAAATATTTGGCAAAAGTAAGGTCGGAATTCCTGATCACCCATAAAGATGGTGAACTATAGCACATGAAAATCAGCAAAATGGGTGATTTACTTGCTCCGAGTTCGTTTGACTTTGAAAAATGGATCGTTTTGTTCGTGAGAGCCAATTGGCTCCATAGCTAAGGTCTTAACGGACCTCCATAAAACTTTTCGGCAAAAATGTAGTCTATATTCTGGATCACTAAAAAATCCATGGACTATATCACACAAAAATCGACAAAATTAGGGGTTGACCTGCTTCAGGGCTCGTTTGACCTTCAAAATGGGCCGTTTTGGCCGTGAGGGACAACTTGTTCCATAGATAAGGTTTTAATGGACATCCATAAAAAATTTAGGAAAAAATGAGGTCGGAATTCCTGATCACCAAAAAATCCATGGATTATAGCACACGAAAATTAGAAAAAATGCGGGGTTTACCTGCTCTGATGTTCCTTTGACCTTGAAAATGGGCTGTTTTGGCGGTGAGGGCCAACTGACTCCATAATTAAGGTCTTAACAGACGTCCATGAAAAAATTTGGCAAATATTTAGTCGGAATTACTGATCACCCAAAAAGATAGTGAACTATAGCATAAGAAAATCAGCAAAATAGAGGTTTACTTGCTCCGGGGTTCGTTTGAGATTAAAAATGGATCGTTTTGGCCGTAAGGGCCAACTGGATCCATAGCTAAGGTCTTAATGGACCTCCATAAAATTATTCAGCAAAAATGAGGTCGGAATTCTGGATCACCAAAAACTCCATGGCCTATACCACACGAAAATCGACAAAATGGTGGGTTTACCTGCTCTAGGGGTCGTTTGACCTTGAAAATGGGTCGTTTTGGCCTTGAGGCCAACTGGATCCATAGCTAAGGTCTTAACGGACATCAATGACAAATTTCGGCAAAAATGAGGTCGTAATTCCTGATCACCAAAAAAACCATGGACTATAGCACACAAAAAATGGCAAAATGGGGGGTTTACCTGCTCTAGGGATCTTTTGACCTTGAAAGTAGGCTGTTTTGGCTGTGAGGGCCAACTGGCTCCATTACTAAGGTCACAACGGACGTCAATAAAATATTTCAGCAAAAATGTGGTCGGAAATTCTGGATCACCAAAAAATCCATGGACGAGAGCACACGAAAATTGGCAAAATGGGGGGTATATCTTCTCCAGGGATCATTTGACCTTGAAAATGGGCCGTTTTGGTTGTGAGGGACAACTGGATCCATATATAAGGTCTTAATGGACATCCATGAAAATTTTGGCAAAAATGAGGTGGGAATTACTGATCACAAAAAAATCCATGGACTATAGCACACGAAAATTGACAAAATGTGGGGTTTACGTGCTCTGAGGCTCGTTTGACCTCAAAAATAGGTTGTTTTGTCCATGAGGGCCAAATGACTCCATAACTAAGGTTTTAACGGACGTCCATGAAAAACTTTTGCAAAAATTAGGTCGGAATTCCTGATCACCCAAAAATATGGTGAATTATAGCACACGAAAATTAGCAAAATGGGGGTTTACTTGCTCTGGGGTTCGTTTGACATTGAAAATGGATCGTTTTGGCTGTGAGGGCCAACTGGGTCCATAGTTGCACACGAAAATCTGCAAAATGAGGGGTTTACCTGCTCTAGGGCTTGTTTGACCTTGAAAATGGGCTGTTTTGGCCATGAGGGCCAACTGGCTCCATAGATAAGGTCTTAATGGACGTCCATGAAATATTTCGGCAAAAATGAGATTGGAATTACTGATCACCAAATATCCATGAACTATAGCACATGAAAATCGGCAAAATATGGGGTTTACCTGCTCTGATACTCGTTTGACCTTGAAAATGAGGAGTTTTGGCCTTGAGGGTCAATTGACTCCATAAATAAGGTCTAAACGGACGTCCGTGAAAATTTTTGGCAAAAATTAGGTCGGAATTCCTGATCACCCAAATAGATGGTGAACTATAGCACACAAATATCAGCAAAATGGGGGGTTTACCTGCTCTAGGGCTCATTTGACCTTGAAAGTGGGTTGTTTTGTTCGTGAGAGCCAACTGATTCAATAGCTAAGGTCTCAACGGATTTCGATAAAACATTTCGGCAAAAATTAGGTCGGAATTCTTGATCAGCAAAAAATCCATGTACTATTGCACACGAAAATCGACAAAATAGGGGGTTTACATGCTCTAGAGCTCATTTGACCTTGAAAGTGGGCCGTTTTGGCCGTGAGGGACAACTGGATCCATAGCTAAGGTCTCAACGGACGTCCATAAAAAATTTGGCAAAAATGAGGTCGAAATTCTGGATAACCAAAAAATCTATGGTCTATAGCACACAAAAATGGGCAAAATGTGGGGTTTACCTGCTCTAGGGATCGTTTGACCTTGGAAATGGGCTGTTTTGGCCGTGAGGGATAACTGACTCCATAACTAAGGTCCTAATGGACATCCATGAAAAATATCGGCAAAAATGAGGTTAGAATTCTTGATCACCAAAAAATCCATGATTATAGCACACGAAAATCGGACAAATGGGAGGTTTACCTGCTCTAAAGCTCGTTTGAACTGGCTCCATAGCTAAGGTCTCTACAGATATCCATAAAAAATTTGGCAAAACTGAGGTCGAAATTCTGGATCACCAAAAAATTCATGGATGATAGCACACCAAAATCGGCAAAATTGGAGGTTTACCTGCTCAGGGCCCGTTTAACCTTGAAAATGGACCGTTTTGGACGTGAGGGACAACTAGCTCCATATCTAAGGTCTTAACAGACATCCATGAATTTTTTTAACAAAATATGAGGTCGGAATTCCTGATCACCACAAAAACAATGGACTGTAGCACACAAAAATCGGCAGAATATGGGGTTTACCTGCTCTAGGGCTCGTTTGACCTTGAAAGTGAGCCTTTTTGGCCGTGAGGGCCAACTGGCTCAATAGTTAAGGTCTCAACGGACGTCCATAAAAAAATTTGGCAAAAATGAGGTCGGAATTCTAAATCACCAAAACATCCCTGGACAATAGCACACGAAAATAGACAAAATTTGGGGTATAGCTTCTCCAGGGATTGTTTGACCTTGAAAATGAGCCGTTTTGTCCGTGAGGGCCAACTGACTCCTTAACGAAGGTCTTAACAGGCATCCATGAAAAATATCAGCAAAAATGAGGTCGAAATTCTTGATCACCAAAAAATCCATGTACTATAGCACACAAAAATCGGTAAAATGGGGGTTTACCTACTCTAGGGATTGTTTGACCTTGAAAGTGGGTCGTTTTAGCTGTGAGGGCCAACTGGCTTCATAGAGAAGGTCTCAATGGACGTCCATAAAAAAATTCGGCAAAAATGAGGTTGGAATTCTGGATCACCAAAAATCCCATGGACTTATAGCACACAAAAATCGGCAAACTGGGTTCACCTACTCCATGGGTCTTTTGACCTTAAAAATGGACCGTTTTGGCCGTGAGGGACAACTGGATCCATAGCTAAGGTCTTGATAGATATCCATGAAAAATTTCGGTAAAAATGAAGTCGGAATTCCTGATCACCAAAAAATCCATGGACTTTACCACACAAAAATCGGCAAAATGGGGGGTTTACCTGCTCTAGGGCTCATTTGACCTTGAAAGTGGGCCATTTTGGCCGTGAGGGCCAACTGTCATAATAGGTAAGGTCTCACCGGACGTCCATAAAAAATTTAGGCAAAAATGAGGTTGGAATTCTGGATCACCAAAAATCCATGGACTATAGCACACGAAAATTGACAAAATGGGGGGGTATATCCTCTCCAGGGATCGTTTGACCTTGAAAATGGGCCATGTGAGGGCCAAATGGATTAATAGCTAAGGTCTCAATGGACGTCCATAAAAGTTTTTGGCAAAAATGAGCTACGAATTCTGGATCACCAAAAAATCCATAGTCTATAGCACACAAAAATCGGCAAAATGGGGGGTTTGCATGCTCCAGGTCTCGTTTGACTTTTAAAATGGGCCGTTTTGTCCATAAGAGTCAACTGGCCCCATAGCTAAGGTCTTAACAGACATCCATAAAAAATTTCAGCAAAAAAGAGGTCAGAATTCCTCATCACCAAAAAATCTATGTACTATAGCACAAGAAAATCGGCAAAATGGGGGCTTTACCTGCTCTAGGGATCGTTTGGCATTGAAAGTGGGTCGTTTTGTCCATGAGGGCCACCTGGCTCCATAGCTAAGGTCTCAATGGACGTCCATAAAAAATATTGTTAAAAATGAGGTCGGAATTTTGGATCACCAAAAAATTCGTGGAGTATAGCACACGGAAATCAGCAAAATTGGGGGTTTACCTGCTCCAGGGCTCGTTTGACCTTTGAAAATGGGTTGTTTTGGCCGTGAGGGACAACTGACTCCATAACTAAGGTCTTAATGGACATCCATGAAAAATGTTGATAAAAATGAAGTCAGAATTCTTGATCACCAACAAATCCATGTACTATAGCACACGAAAATCGACAAAATGCGGGGTTTACTTGCTCTTGGGCTCGTTTGACCTTGAAAGTGGGCCGTTTTGGCCGTGAGGGCCAATTGGCTCAATAGCTAAGGTCTAAACGGATGTCCATAAAAACTTTCGGCAAAAATAAGGTCAGCATTCTGGATCACCAAAAAATTCATGGAATATAGCACACAAAAATCGACAAATAGGGGGTATATCTTCTCCAGGGATCGTTTGACCTTTAAAATGGGGTGTTTTGGCCGTGAGGGCCAACTGAATCCATAACTAAGGTCTTAACGGACATCCATGAAAAAATTCTGCAAAAATAAGGTCGGAATTTCTGATCACCAAAAATCCATGTACTATAGCACACGAAAATCGACAAAATGCGGGGTTTACCTACTCCAAGGCTCGTTTGACCTTAAAAAAGGGCCATTTTTTCTCTGAGGGATTACTGGCTCCATAGATAAGATCTTAACGAACATCCATGAAAAATTTCGGCAAAAATGAGGTCGAAATTTCTGATCACCAAAAAATCCATGGACTATTGCACACGAAAATCGGCAAAATGGGGGGTTTACCTGCTCTAGGGCTCGTTTGACCTCAAAAGTGGGTCGTTTTTTCCGTGAGGGCCAACTGGCTCAATAGCTAAGGTCTCAAAGGATTTCCTTAAAAAATATCGGCAAAATTGATGTCGAAATTCTGGATCACCAAAAGATTCATGGACTATAGCACACGAAAATCGGCAAAATAGGGGGTTTACTTCCTCCAAGGTTCGTTTGACATTGAAAAGTGATCGTTTTGGCCATGAGGGCAAGCTGGCTCCATAGCTAAGGTCTTAATGGACCTCCATAAAAAAAATTGGCAAAAATGAAGTCGAAATTCTGGATCACCAAAAACTCCATGGACTATATATATAACACATGAAAATCGGTAAAATGGGGGGTTTACTTGCTCCAGGGTTTGTTTTACCTTGAAAATAGGTAGTTTTGTCCGTGAGGGCCAACTGGCTCCATAGCTAAGGTCTTAACGGACATCCATGAAAAATTTCGGCAAAAATGAGGTTAGAATTCCTGATCACCAAAAAATCCATGGACTATAGCACACGAAAATTGGCAAAATGGGGTGTTTACCTGATTTTGGGCTTGTTTGAACTTGAAAGTGGGTTATTTTAGCCGTGAGGGCTAACTGGCTCCATAGCTAAGGTCTTAATGGACATCCATGAAAATTTTTGGCAAAAATGAGGTTGAAATTATTGATCACCAAAAATTCCAAGGACTATAGCACACAAAAATCGGCAAAATGTGGGATTTACCTGCTCTAAAGCTCGGTTGACCATGAAAACGAGCCATTTTGGCCGTGAGGGCCAAATGAATTTATAACTAAGGTCTTAACGGACGTCCATGAAAAATTTAACAAAAATTAGGTCGGAATTCTTGATCACCCAAAAAGAAGGTGAACTATAGCAAACAAAAATCAACAAAATGGGTGGTTTACTTGTTCCGGGGTTCGTTTGACATTGAAAATGGATCATTTTGGCCGTGAGGGACAACTGGCTCCATAGATGAGATCTTAACGGACCTCCATAAAAAAATTTGGCAAAAATGATGTCGGAATTCCGGATCACCAAAAACTCCATGGACTATAGCACATGAAAATCAGCAAAATGGGGGTTTTACCTGTGCCAGGGCTTGTTTGACTTTGAAAATGGGTCGTTTTGGCCGTGAGGGCCAACTGACTCCATAGCTAAGGTATTAACAGACATCCATGAAAAGTTTTGGCAAAAATGAGCTCGGAATTCCTGATCACCAAAAAAACCATGGACTATAGCACACGAAAATCGGTAAAAAAGGGTGTTTTCCAGCTCTAGGGCTCGTTTGACCTTGAAAGTGGGCCGTTTTGGTCGTGTGTGCCAACTGGATCCATAGCTAAGGTATAAATGGACGTCCATGAAAACATTTGGCAAAAATAAGGTCGAAAATACTGATCACCAAAAAATCCAAAGACTATAGCACACGAAAATCGGCAAAATGTGGGATTTATCTGCTCCAGGTCTCGTTTGACCTTGAAAATGGGACATTTTGTCCATGAGAGCCAATTGGCACCATAGTTAAGGTTTTAACGGACATTCAAGAAAAAATTCAGCAAAAATTAGGTCGGAATTCCTGATCAACGAAAAAGATGGTGAACTATAGCACATGAAAATCTGCAAAATGGGGGGTTTACCTTCTCCGGGGTTCGTTCAACATTAAAAATGGATAGTTTTGGTCGTGAGGGCCAACTGGCTCCATATCTAAGGTCTTAATGGACCACCATAAAAAAATTTGGCAAAAATGAGGTCGGAATTCCTGATCACCAAACAATCCATGGACTATAGCACACAAAAATTGGCAAAATTTGGGGTTTACCTGCTCTGAGGCACGTTTGATCTTGAAAATAAGCTATTTTGACCATGAAGGTCAACTGACTTTGTAACTAAGGTCTTAATGGACGTCCATTAAAAAATTTGGCAAAAATTAAGTCGGAATTTTTTATCACCCAAAAAGATGGTGATGTATAGAACACGGAAACCAGCAAAATGAGGGGTTTTCTTGCTCCGGGGTTCGTTTGACATTGAAAATGGATCATTTTGGCCGTGAGGGACAACTGGCTCCATAACTAAGATATTAACGGACATACATGAAAATTTCAGCAAAAATGAGGTCGGAATTCCTGATCACCAAAAAATCCATGGATTATAGCACAAGAAAATTGGCAAAATGGGGGATATACCTGCTCTAGGGCTCGTTTGACCTTGAAAGTGGGTCGTTTTAGCCATGAGGGCCAACTGGATCAATAACTAAGGTCTCAACGGACCTCCATGAAAAAATTCGGCAAAAATGAGGTCGAAATTCTTGATCACCAAAAACTCCAGGGACTATAGCACACGAAAATCGGCAAAATGGGGGTTTTACCTGCTCCAGGGCTCGTTTAACCTTGAAAATGGGCCGTTTTGGCCGTGAGGGACAACTGGCTCCATATCTAAGGTATAAACAGACATCCATGAAAATTTTTATCAAAAATGAGGTCGGAATTCCTGATCACCAAATATCCATGGACTATAGCACACCAAAATCGGCAAAAATGGGAGGTTTACCTACTCTAGGGCTCGTTTGACCTTGAAAGTGGGCCGTTTTGGCCGTCAGGGCCAACTGGCTCCAAAGCTAAGGTCTCAACGGACGTACATAAAATATTTCGGCAAAAATGAGGTTGGTATTCTGTTTCACCAAAAAATCCATGGAATATAGCACACAAAAATTGGCAAAATAGGGGTATATCTTCTCCAAGGATCGTTTGACCTTGAAAATAGGTTATTTTCGCCGTGAGAGCCAACTGACTCCATAACTAAGGTCTTAACATACATCTATGAAAAAGCTCGGCAAAAATGAGGTTGGAATTCCTGATCACCAAAAAATACATGTATTGTAGCACACGAAAATCGGCAAAATGGGGAGGGTTTACCTAATCCATGTCTCGTTTGACCTTGAAAATAGGATGTTTTGGCCGTGAGGGCCAACTGGCTCCATAACTAAGGTCTCAATGGATGTCCATTAAAAATTTCGGCAAAAATGAGGTTCAAATTCTGGATCACCAAAAAATCCATGGACTATAGCACACGAAAATATGTAAAATGGGGGGTTTACCTGCTCCAAGGCTCATTTGACTTTGAAAATGGGACGTTTTGGTAGTGAGGGACAACTGACTCCATAGCTAAGGTCTTAAAGGATATCCATGAAAAATTTCGGCAAAAATGAGGTCGGAATTCCTGATCACCAAAAATCCATGCACTATAGCACACAAAAATCGGCAAAATAGGGGGTTTACCTGCTCTAGGGGTCGTTTGACATTGAAAGTGGACAATTTTGGCCATGAGGACCAACTGGCTACATAAATAAGGTATCAACGGACGTCCTAAAAAAATTTGTCAAAAATGTGGTCAGAATTCTGGATCACCAAAAAATCAATGGACTATAGAACACGAAAATCGGCAAAATGGGGGTTTAACTGCTCCAAGGCTCGTTTGACCTTGAAAATGGGTCATTTTTCCCGTGTGTGACAACTGGCTCCATAACTAAGGTCTTAACGGACATCCATGAAAATATTTGTCAAAAATGGGGTCAGAATTCCTTATCACAAAAAAATCAATGGACTATAACACACGAAAATCGGCAAAATGGGAGGTTTACCTGCTCTAGTGTTCGTTTGACCTTGAAAGTGGGCCGTTTTAGCCATGAGGGCTAACTGGTTCAATTGCTAAGGTCTCAACGGATGTCCATAAAATATTTTGGCAAAAATAAGGTCGGAATTCTTGATCACAAAAAAATCCATGGACTATAGCACACAAAAATCAGCAAAATGGGGGGTATATCTTCTCCAGGGATCGTTTGACCTTGAAGATGAGGTGTTTTGGCCGTGAGGGATAACTAGCCTCATAACTAAGGTCTTAACGGATATCCATGAAAAATTATGGCAAAAATGAGGTCGGAATTCCTGATCACCAAAAAATCAATATACTATAGCACACGAAAATCAGAAAATAGGGGTTTAATCTGCTCTAGGGCTCGTTTGACCTTGAAAGTGGGCAGTTTTGGCCGTGAGAGCCAACTGACTCCATAACTAAGGTCTTAACGGACATCCATGAAAATTTTTGGCAAAAATTAGATCGGAATTCCTGATCACCAAAATATCCATTGACTATAGCACACGAAAATTGGCAAAATGGGGGATTTATCTGCTCAAGGGCTCGCTTGAACTTGAAAGTGGGTTATTTTAACCGTGAGGGCCAAGTGGCTCCATAACCAGGGTCTTAATGGACGTCCATGAAAAATTTTGGGAAATATGAGGTCGGAATTCTAGATCACCAAAAAATCTATGGACTATAGCACACGAAAATTGGCAAAATAGGGGATTTACTTGCTTCGGGGTTCGTTTGACATTGGAAATCGATCGTTTTGGCCGTGAGGGCCAACTGGCTCCATAGCTAAGGTCTTAACGGACATCCATGAAAATATTTAGGCAAAATTGAGATACGAATTCTGGATCACCAAAAACTCCATGGACTATAGAACACGAAAATCGGGAAAATAGGGGGTATATCTCATCTAGTGATTGTTTGACCTTGAAAATGGGCCATTTTGGCCGTGAGGGCCAACTGGCTCCGTAGCTAAGGGCTTAATGGACGTCTATGAAAATTTTTGGCAAAAATGAGGTCGGAATTATTGATCACCAAGAAATCCATGGACTAAAGCACAAGAAAATCGGCAAAATGTGGGGTTTACCTGCTCCAGGTCTCGTGTGACCTTGAAAATGGGCCATTTTGGCCATGAGGGCCAACTGGCTCCATAGGTAAGGTCTTAACGGACATCCATGAAAACTTTCGGGAAAAATTAGGTCGGAATTCCTGATCACCCAAAAAGATGGTGACCTATAGCACACGAAAATGAGCAAAATGGGGGGTTTACTTTATCGGGGGTTCGTTTGACATAGAAAATGGATAATTTTGGCCGTGAGGGACAAATGGTTCCATATCTAAGGTCTTAACGGACCTCCATAAAAACAATCGACAAAAATGAGGTCGAAATTCTGGATCACCAAAAACTACATGGACTAAAATACATAAAAATTGGCAAAATAGGGGGTTTACCTGCTCCAGGGCTTGTTTGACCTTGAAAAGGGGCCGTTTTGGCTGTGAGGGGAAACTGGCTCCATAGCTAAGGTCTTCCCAGACATCCATGAAAACTTTTAGCAAGAATGAGGTCCAAATTCTTGATGACCAAAAAATCCATGGACTATAGCACACGAAAATTGGCAAAATAGGGGGTTTACCTGCTCTAGGGCTCGTTTGACCTTGAAAGTGGGCCGTTTTGGCCGTGAGGGCTAACTAGATCCATAGCTATGGTATTAATGGACGTCCATCAAAACTTTCGGCAAAAATAAGGTCGGATTTACTGATCACCAAAAAAGCCATGGACTATAGCACATGAAAATCGGCAAAATTTGGGGTTAACCTGCTTTGAGGCTCATTTGACGTTAAAAATGAGCCGTTTTGGCCGTGAGGGCCAAATGACTCCATCACTAAGGTCTCAACGGACCTCCTTAAAAATAATTAACAAAGATGAGGTCGGACATCTGGATAACCAAAAAATCCATGGACTATAGCACACGAAAATCGGCAAAATATGGGATTTACTTGCTTCGGGGTTCGTTTGACATTGGAAATCGATCGTTTTGGCCGTGAGGGCCAACTGGCTCCATAGCTAAGGTCTTAATTGAGGGACAACTGGCTTCATAGGTAAGGTCTTAACGGACGTCCAGGAATAATTTTGGAAAAACTGAGGTCGGAATTCCGGATCACCAAAAGAGATGGTGAACTTTAGCACAAGAAAATTGGCAAAATAGGCGGTTTACACGCTCAGGAGATCGTTTGACCTTGAAAATGGGGCGTTTTGGCCGTGAGGGACATCTGTCTCCATAGATAAGGTCTTAACGGACGTCGAGGTATAAATTTGGCAAAAATGAGGTCGGAATTCTGGATAACCTAAATATCCATGGACTATAGCACACGAAAATTGGCAAAATGGGGAGTTTACCTGCTCAGGCGATCGTTTGACATTGAAAATGGGCCGTTTTGGCCGTCAGGGACAACTGGCTCCATAGGTAAGGTCTTAATTGCAGGTATAATTTTGGAAAAAATGAGGTCGGAATTCCGGATCACCAAAAAAGATGGTGAACTATAGCACACGAAAATTGGAAAAATTGGGGGTTTACCTGCTCAGGTAATCGTTTGACCCTGAAAATGGGCCGTTTTCGCCGTGAGGGACAACTGGCTCCATAGGTAAGGTCTTAACGG